>CM026194.1:6216238-6229579 GCA_014825925.1 Bombus breviceps | reverse complement strand
GTTCTTTTCTTTTTTATTATTTAATTTCTAGTTTACAATTTGTCTAGCTGGACATTCGGTAAATAATATAACCAAGTGTCCTGCTTATTATGGGTATCCTGTGTTATTACGTGGTAAATACACGATACAGCGATATTATGTTTCGCTTTAAAGTAAAAGTATCTTTCGAATTTAATACTGGCTATAAAGCAGATATCTGTAACTTTTAAAACTTGGAAAGAAAGATGAAAGAGGAAAAACGAGAATCAGTATATTTGCTATTTCGAATAAACTAACCTTTTTCCGAACTAATCGTTGTATAGGTGGAACGAACTAAAATCTTTCGATAGGTAAAAGTACCTGACATCTGTAACTATGCGTCTAGAATGACAGAACACTGCGACAGAACGTCGCATTAGTAAATGGATGTCTATGTATATTCAGTCATTAAATATCATAGCGATTGTTTTGGATATTTTATCATTAGACCGAGGATTTTTGTGCAAATTCGTATTTTTATGAACCTAATTAAACAAATGGAAAGTAGAAAATTTCTTCTATATCTCCTATATACTCTGCAATTTGACGGTAAACATTAGGCAGATTGTTTTAAACGTGGTAAAATAGCATGGCAAAGGTGCCATCCGGTATCCATTGAGAGAAGTATCTAAAAATATAAAGGTCAAAAAATAATTCATCATTCAAATAATATTACAATAGGCATTGTGCTTTAAATATCTTTTACACTTTTGTATATTATCTGCATAATGTGTAGTTTCGCGTTTCAAGGTAATCTACAAACATAGAAACTTCCGCAGTCTGCACATATAGATGATACTGCGTTATCGGTCAATGAATTTTTGTCAACGAAAGACGATGATGAGATACGAACCGATTCTCTTATCCAGTAGATTTCCCTTATTTTTCTCGTCCATTTGTTCTTCTGTGGCGTCGTCTTATCGTATAAAATTAAATAACGCTTCCGACGATTGAAACACATACTTCGATCACTCTAACGTTTCGATATCGAGCAGACACATTTTGAATCAGATGATTCTGCATGGTCGATCGATCTCCAATTATGGTACTGCGGTTCATACTGATTAATACGAATCATGGCTTTCTTCGATATCTAATGTTATAAACATATAATACATATCATACAGGGTGATTGGTAACTGGTGGTACAAGCGGAAAGGGGGTGATTCTACGCGAAAAAAGAAGTCGAAAATGTAGAATAAAAATTTTTCGTTCGAGGCTTTGTTTTCGAGAAAATCGACTTTGAATTTTCGCTCGGTACGCGTGCACCTTATCGCGTCTCGTTATAAAGTGGATATTATCGCGGTTTAAGTTTGTTTTTGCCGTAACGGAAAATTAGGAATACGTAATGAAATAATACGAAGTAATCATGAAGTTTATTATTACAAAAATTGCTGAAAAAAAAACGAAAAATTTTTATTCTATATATTCGACTTTCTTTTTCGCGTAGAATCACCCCCTTTCCGCCTGTATCACCAGTTACCCACCACCCTGTATATATTGTTCGTATATATCATACTTGTGAGAAGTATGGATTCAACACAACAAAAAAGAAGAAAAAGTTTATATAAACGCATGATATAACCTTGTTTTCGAGTTACAGCTTATTCTGTGATACTACATATTACATAAGTCAAGAATTTCGTAAGAAACGAATGGGTCATGCTGTTTTCAGCATGTCAGCTCGCTTATCGGATCTGAATCCATTCAATTACAGGTTACAGAGATATTTAATGTTTATTGTTCACGAAACATCAGTTGATGGCGTTAGAACGTTTTGTCAACGCGACGATCAAAATAACTGACAAATCAGTGTAAGCTGTTCGAACAATTTCACGATCTATGATACGATGCATTCGCGCTTCTGTCGAAGCTAGACCTGTTTCTAGGTATTCTAGTCTAGAGGTATGAATTTCAGACGGTTTTTGAAGCTCTGTACAAACGAAAGAAAAAATATTTTTACTATCCATTCTTTTTATCATTTGTTTATCGATATTTTAAGATTACATGAAAAGGTAACCGAAAAGAAACTCAAAATTCGCAAAGTTACGAGCTGGCAAAGTGGGAGGTCCACAAAGAAAAGGGTGTCCTGTCGTGCATGATTTCAACCCTTCTAGTCATCCGAGACAAAAAAGCCGAACGGGTTCTTAATTAGTACAGATGCCGCTATAGCATGAACCTTGGAAAAGTGAAAAAGATATTTTTTCAGAAAATGGCGGCCGTTTGAAAAATACTTCTTCTTTGACATGTTTTTTTAACAATTCCGAATCTTTTAAAAATAGTAAAATTACAAATTTTGATGTGAGCGTGCTTCAGGCGATAGAGAAATATATAAAGAACGTTGACACCAAATTTCAAATAAATCGGTTCATTAGAACTTGAGATATCGTGCACGCCAACTCGAAAAAGGTAGTTTCGAGAAAAACGCGTTTAAAGTTTTGAGACAAGTTCCCGGCAATTTTGCTCATAGAATGGTACGGCATGCTTACATATTTTTAATTCCTGCTTCATACAAGACCTGGTCCATCTTTCATACATGCAGAACACAGAATTAACGATGAGAAAGAAAAATTCTAAAATACAATAGCCGTAATTGTAAAACTGTTCGTTTGCTCCGGTCGGACCGGAACAGATGCTGCGTCCCAGAAATGGCTGTAACTCATGAAACAATTGAAATCTTGAAAAATCCTTTTAAGGGCATATTCTTGAATGTCTAAATTTTGGAAATATGAACAAAAAATCTGCGATTGTTTCAAATTTGTAGACTAGAATATCCCCTTAACACGTTGACTGTCACGACACCCGTATTCGGGTGTCAGCAAAGTTTCTGGTCAGCCCACGTAACCCATATTCGGGTGTCGCTTGTTTGACTACTCGCGAAGGATCCTCGTAGGTGTTTGAAAAGATATTCCATAATAATAAAATTGTTGAATCGTTGTAAAAGTAATACGAAAATGGTTTATTAAAAAAATTATTTAGAATGTAAAACTTTAAAGCATTCTATAGATAGCTGATGTTGGTCGGGACAATTTGGCCAATAAGTTGTTGTTTTCTTCAAATTCTTTTATGCCTTCGTTCGGTTCATTCGACGTCTTTTATTTGCATAACTTAGTTTGCATGTGTGTCTAACGCTTCTTCCGGAATCTTATGCCGACTCCGTCGAAGACAAGGATTTTTGTATCTTCGGACGACCCTAATAATTTTGCGACTAATAATTGTCCAAATATTCTAATATTTATATTCTTCTTTGTTGGAATTTTGTAAACCATCGAAGCGTTTACAACAGAAATTCCCAGAAGGAGTTAAATACTCCGAGTTTTCCGTACCATTTGATTCCTTTTCTAATTGTGGTGGCGTAAGAAACCATTTTCCTATCTATACCACGCTTTTCTTCATTATATTCAACAACGGCTAATGGTTTTAATGTTGCGAACAAACGAAACGAGAGATCATTCTTGAGACCGCAGCTTTAGCGACTCGCGTTACTCAAATATCGATGGCAACACGTAGCATAGAACGCTTGGTACTGCTGCACGCGTAGCCCGACGGAGATTTCTCTGAAAAGACGTGTGACAGTGAACGTTAAAAATTTCAGTTGAAAATAAATAAAAAGCTAATACAGCAAAATATAAGCTTATTTACTACTTTACTCTTCGCTACGCTTCCTGCGTCACTTTAGACGCGGATTGCAAAATATTGCGAAACATCATACGTGAATAGCTAATTACCGACTATATTAACAAGTTTCAATGCATATTAAGGCCAGTCAACAGATATATACATATATTGATTCATATATTAAAAAGTTCGAGATCACTGTTC
This sequence comes from Bombus breviceps, assembly GCA_014825925.1. Classification (NCBI taxonomy): domain Eukaryota; kingdom Metazoa; phylum Arthropoda; class Insecta; order Hymenoptera; family Apidae; genus Bombus; species Bombus breviceps. Next base: position 6,225,739 of record CM026194.1, on the reverse strand, counting down.
ACTTTTTCTAATTTTTCGTCGAGTGTACGTTTCTAATAAATTTAATCCATACGCACAAATGCAAAAAAATATAGTCTTGTAATTTTTATATACAATTTGGAAGTGAACGGAAATTTGATTATTAGAATCACCAGCGTTTGTTTACGGTGTAACAAATTTTCAAGAAGTCTCGTCTAACGCATACGGTATATTCTTATAAATTTCTCGCGATAAGCGTATCTATACGTAACAGATATGAATCTCATAGGCGATTGTAAGAGCTTAAAAAAGAAATAAGAAAAAAGTAACGATATTCAAACGTTAAATGAATTTTTACCTTAAACCCTTTCTCTTCTTCGGGAATGGAGATTGTCTCTCCTGGACGTTCATTTTTCAAAACAAACCTTTTCCAAACTCTCACGAGCATTAAAAACACTTTTACCACAATTTTGTGCTAGTCGCATAGGTCCGTTAAATCCACTAAGCTGTCCATTACTTGTAACGAGAGTTTGTATCCTTTTTTTCATCGGCAGATTCGCCCTTTAATTTATCAAAAATTAACTTAGCCCGATAGCATATCGTTCTCCGATCAAGCGAACATTTCTTAATCCGTAATTGGTTGCCACGTCATAACTTTAGCAAAGTTCCCATTTCAGCAGCGAGCGGACCTCGTAAATCAACCGAATGACCTTGCTTTATCGCTATTACAAAACGTCTAACAAAACGTTGGAACTTTGACACCATTTTCGAAAAGTTTTATGATGTCTAATTTAGCCTGTAAGTTTAGAAAGTTTCTTTCCTCGTAAATAGAATTCGATGACTAAGAAGGAAACTAACGTTTCGATGACATTATTAGTGATATTTTTAATTAAACTTACTTCATACCACTTGATTATAAATATACTACAATTAACAGTGGTTTTATAGCATACATAAAAATTGTTATAAAAATTGTAACGTTGCGAAAATGATATATAAATAAAATTGCAATTATAATATAATATTTAATATTCAGTTAATTATTATTATTGTACGATATAATTATAATGAAATACTATTATATATTATTATATTATAATATAATTTTATTAATTATTATGTATTATATAATATAATTATAACATAATAACCGTAATATTGCAAATTACATTAATTGCTCTACTTATAAGATAATAAAACAGGTTGTGAATTTCTAATTACAGATTATAGGTATCACTGAACTTCTTTTTTTTTTTTTTTCTTTAATCTACTTTATATAGTCGTATTTTTCTTTCGATAGCTCAAACTTTCCTCAATGATATGGCTCTTTCATTTATAATAATTCCGCAAATATTTCAAGAAATGTATTCGACTCCAATTCTAAGAGCCGGCTTCGCCATCGATATCGATGATTGTACGATGAAAAATCGGCGTGGAGAAATCGAAAAATCGAATATCGTTGATTTCCCTGGTCAATGTGATCTTGTTACGTGTATCTTAAGTGTAACTTCGTGATCTGTAATTTTCAGGAAGTACTATATTATAAATGATATATGCAAAAGATCTGGCGAATGACTTGAATGTACCGTGATCACACCATCTGTTTCATATGTATTTATTAATTTGATCTCGGGAGTGGGATTGTACACACTGTAGGTCGACCAGAAATTGATCACATAAATATTGCTAGTCGTAATTAGTTGCTTATGCGCGCTCGCGGATGGCATGGAACTTGGCATGGAACTCTTCGATTATTTTCATCGAATTTAGGAACTGTCTGTACGGAAACTCAACAACAACAGAAAGTGAATTATTGCCAAGAAAAAGAAGAACCGTATTTAATGATACAATCGTGTAATTAACCGTAAGTACCGACACCCGAACATCTTACTTTTGAAAAAATTTAATCTAAATTCCAAAATTGGAACGCAGTGTCTTCTGCAGCAAAGTAAACTTTTTTTTTTTCTTATTTAATTTGCACTTTACAATTTGTCTAGGTAACCACGAAACGAGAAATTTTTGTTCAAGATTTGTGGAATTATCGATAAAGTTATGGACAGATTTATTGTCTCTGAACAATTTGAAACTTATTTGTAACATTAGAGGTGTCTTTAACTTTTAAACAATCCTGCGAATTTATCGATCACTTGTACTTTTTATTTTTTATTTTTTTATTTTTTTTTTTTGGTGTCGACGCATTATTTCGTTCTTTAACTTTATATTTTAAGCATCTTTTTTCAAACGTCGAATAAAAATAAAATAAGGGTGAAACTGCAGGAAGGTTACCCTCTCCCCGATTTCGATGACTTTAATATATGTTTTTTTATTATTATTTAATTTGTACTTTACAATTTGTCCGGCTGGACATTCGGTAAATTTTTCAAGCTGATTTTAACACATGTTACAGAAATTTTGAGCGACGTTTTCTATAAATATAACCGGCATAGATGGTATTATATAATATTAATTTATGTTACATAATAGCATATAATATAATATAGTATATAATAGTATATATAATAGCAGTATTATATAAATCTATTATATAAGATTGACAATATTTAATATTATAGTATTATATGTATTACTATAACTTACCTAATATTATTATATTATTAATATTATTATTATTAATATTATAAATAATATTAATATTATATTATATTATTAATATTATATTATATTATTAATATTAATATTATTAATATTAATAATATTATTAATATTATATTATATTATTAATATTATTAATATTATTATTATTAATATTACTATTATTAATAATATTATTAATATTACTAATATTATTATTATTAATATTATAAATAATATTAATAATATTAATATTGTTATTATTAAAATTATAAATAATATTAATATTATTAATATTGTTATTATTATTATTATAAATAATATTAATATTATTAATATTATTAATATATTATTAATATTACCTAATATTATTATAATTATATCATTTACGTTCCTTAGCTTTCCAAAATTTTGTTTCTTTAATACTAATAATTTTTCGACATAGATACCTTATTAACTTTTTATAAGGAATTAATCTGTCTTAATCTTTGATTTTGACGAATGGAACCTCTGATTATTCAGAACAAGAATCTCAACGTAATATTTGTTAGAAAAATCATTTAGAAAAATCCAAAGTTATCCCTGAGAAATTAATTGATTATAGTGTTTTGTCTTAATAAATTTGTTCTATTAAGTCTGCGGTTCTTCGAATCTAGGAAGAAATCTTAACCGTTTGTTTTTCTTTTCAGACAACTGACAGTATTCTCTCTTAATTTTGTTAAGTCGAACGAGCGTAAAAAAATATTGCAAAATGGACGAAGTGAATTATTTCATGAATGTCACTGGTCCCGAGCACTGGATAATCTTTGACTTTGAAACAACTGACTTTATCTGGAACGTTCTGATATGGATGAGGAATTATTGGTGGAAGTGCTTTTATTATACCGCTATTTATTTGGTCGTCATTTTCACAGGCAAGATTTATATGTCAAATAGATCAAAGTTTGATCTGAGGAATTCACTCGCATTATGGAGCGGATTGCTTGCGATATTCTCCATTATAGGAACTATAAGAACAATGCCAGAATTGTTTCACATATTATACAATCATGGATTTTACTATAGTATTTGTTCGAACAGGTAATTTCTATCTTAAAGTATTGAAATATTTTCCAACTAATCGTTCATCGAAAGTCAATCGTTAATTAAACCGTTGTTACTCGCTCGTTGCTCTCTCCAATCATCAAATGCCTCTATCAAAAGCGTTTTTTTCATATCTCAGAAGCGAGCGACAGTTCGTGCCAAGTCTTTTAACGACATCGTTGTCTTTTAAGCCTGTACTGGCCGTCAAGTCGATCGGACGACGACTTTAATTGGAAACTGCGTTCGTTGTAAAAACCTCGACTCTTGCCTGATCGAACTTTTTCGATCTCATTTCCGCGCAACGAACGAGTAACCATATTTCTAATTTCGTATTTGAAACAATACACGCATTATAAAAGCGCGAAACAAATAAGATCTCTTACGTTCGTTTATCCATTCGTGAAATAATTTTCTGAAAATATTTTATGTTTATTGTTCTAATGTTTCGCATTATATGCTTTTAGTTACTATACTCATGATCGTGCGTGCGCTTTCTGGTCAAGTTTGTTCGCCTTATCAAAAATCGTAGAACTCGGCGATACTGTCTTCATTGTGTTACGAAAGCAGCCATTAATATTTCTACATTGGTATCATCATATAACCGTTATCTATTTCACATGGTACTCTTATGCGCTACTCATGGGAACATCCAGATGGTATATCGTGATGAATTACTTTGTCCATTCCTGGATGTATTCTTACTATGCTCTCAAAGCAATGGGATTCAAACCACCGAGATTCGTCGCCATGATGATTACTACGATGCAGCTAGTGCAAATGGTTGTAGGTTTCTTTGTAACTGGCGCGGCTTACTATTATATAACGAACGGCGAGAAAGAATGCCGCGCTACGACTCTCAACGCCGTTAGCGGTTTGCTCATGTACTTCAGTTACTTCGTGCTATTCGCTATGTACTTTCGCAAGACCTATCTGTCCGGCAATAGCAGGAGAAAAGTCGAATAGGAATACCGTATGAATAGAACAAACGATTTCGCAGGAATGCTATTTAAAATCGTGTTACTTATACGGCATACAATATTTACGCTTTGTATGCATTTATAGTAGTTTTATTATACGAAATACTTTGAAATCTCAGTAGTACTGTAACGTACTGAGACACGACTATCGTGATTACGATGGTAAGATTTAAAAAGGATCCGAAAACGTAGAAACTGTTCCATAACTACACAAAAAGATCCTTTGTATAATCGCACAGTCATCGTCATCGCTACAATGCGAAGGTTCGAGATCAAGTAGTGTAACATGATCCTGTGTCAGACATCGCTGAGACGATGTATCTAGGTACCAGTCGAAAAGCGAAAGCTTCTCGTTCGCAACTTTTTTGAAGTTTTGAAGTAAACTTTTACCAACGTATTTGTAGGATCTTCGTGATTAAAACAAGACCAAACACGATATAATTTGAGTTACATTTACTTATTCGTATGTATTTAATTATCGTTTATCAAGTAAGCAAATATGCTCAAAATTATATCGCGTTTGGTCTCGTTTTAATTGGAAAAATGTAACGAACATATCGGTAAAAGTTTCATCGATCATAAATTAGAAATAGAAAATATTGATTTTTGAGGTGCGAGCTTGCCGCGAGCCTTGAATATTTGTCGACCGTTTTGACCCTCGATTTTTCTTCCTTTCTTACTCGCGTTGTCCTTTCTTACGTTCGCTATATCTAAGATCCGAGTTTGGAGGAATAGGATCATTTGCTGCATCTCCATAATCGCAACACTTAGGTCCCGATTTTCGTGCAATTATCAAACGTTTGCATATGTAGAAGTTACAAGATATTTATTGAAAACATACACTTCGCAAAAATCACAAAGCTATTTGACGGTCAATTATTCGCCATATTAATAAGCTATAATATTCGGTCCATCCTTAACACTAACTGTATGTTTAAGGCTATTATTTATACTGTATATTAATTTTTATATGTATATGTTAGGGGCGAAATCCCGTGAAACACGTGGTTTTGTCGGTACAGTGCGGAATGAAATTTCGGCCATTTAACGGTACAACGGCCACAATTATAGCTCATGTAACGACTATTGCCAATTTTACAAAAGTATCGAAATTTACTATTAAAGAAACGGCTATAATAGCATTGTTACTTGATGAAAAAGAAGACAGTAGAAAAATAGGAGAAACTACTGAGTATATAGAAGTCTGGGATTAAGAAAGAGCGAAGGTGAATTTTATACACTACATATATATATATATATATATATGTAGTATATATATGTATGTATTTATATATGTATATATATAAATATGTCAACGACCCAATTTCAGATATTATTTAGAAAAATCGAAAAAGTTATGCAAAAACGAAATACAAATTTTAGACAAGCGATAACGTCCATAGAGAAGCTGACGATGTATTTAATCCTCGCTTGTCTATAATTTCGCATCTTAATACGTTCCTCGGTGACTATTCGTCGTAAGAAACGAATGAAACGAGAAGATAAATAATATTATAAATTCTTTTATCGAATATAAGAGAATAAATATTTAGGCTATTGAGAATTCGCATTCTTCACAAAGAATAAATCTACGCGATGGGCATACAGCTTTTTCGTCCTTGTCACGGTGTGCACCATGCACATTTGCATTCTGTTTTTTCTTTTTCAAAAATATAACAATGGCTCTTTTTCGTAGAGATCCTATGTCTCTAATGTCTCTAATTGTACATATATCGTGCATAATTTACAGAGCATCAGAATCGCGAGGAACATTTGTGCGTGATGCTATGTATGGTTACACCAAAGAACGTGTAATTTTAACTAGAAAAAGGTATGATTGAAGGTATGAGAAAAAGGTGACTACGCTATTGAGGATAAGTGGACGCAGTTTTATTAAAATATATGTAAATAATGTGAATTTGTCCATGTTGGTCTAAAATACGATCGTATACATAGACTGGACATTCCAGGGGGGGGTGGTAAGGGTTAGGGATAGGGTTAAGGTTAGGGTTAGAGTTAGGATTAGGGTTAAGGTTGAGGTTAAGGTTAGAGTTAGGGTTAGGTTTAGGTTTCAACAAGACTCTTGACAAAGCAATCTCGAGATTCGTGCTTTGCAAGTTACTTTTAGAAACAGACACTAGAGAACGCTGCGATCGAGAAGTTAACGCCATCCTTCGGTGAAGGTGTTAAACATAAAAAGAATAAACTAAATTGCGATTATTCGATGTAAAGTAAGCTGAATACGATTACAATGTAAGGTGGCTGAAATAAATTACTTTTCATAGTTTTTCACCAATTATTTAAAGTATTTGGTAGAGAAAAATGTTGTTTAAATAAATATCAATTATGAGTCATTATTAAATATGTATTATTATCTCCATCAAAAAAGCTGAACAAAAATATAACTTCCGAATCAAATCTGTACCCATATATTTAATAATTTATATTTGACGCGTAAATCGGAAAGTAAACTTTAGCTTTTTGTATAATTCGTTAAAATATTGTGTAACTGTTAATACTCTATAATGTTTAAATAGTATCTTGTCCAAAGTATTATTTATAATTGAAACATTTCAATGTTATTAAATTTTGTATTGAAAAAGCAAAATTATAGAGACTACGAAGATTTTTAATGGTAAAAAGCTATGTATATTATACGACATTTGTTAGATATTAATTAGATGCAAAGTAATAGCAATATAATCGTAGTAATGATACATTTAAGACAGAAGTCGGTGACTATTATCATTATCGTGGTACGGCTTTTTCTTTCGTCCTCCCTGCCAGTCGGCTCGCCGTGGGTCGAGTACGAGGAGATATTCGACAACCGCGAGATCGAGCTTCGACGTCGACTGCTAATTGTGATGAAATTCGATTAAATGGGAAGCTCCGTGTAATTTTAACAGGAATAGAAAAGGATTGTAAGATGTGTTCTTACCGAAACACAACAGGAGAGAGACAGGAAACAACTTATAATTGCGATACTTGTCCCTACAAGCCAAGGGTGCATCTTGCCATATGTTTTACAAATTATTGTTTTATAAAATATATTGTTTCATAAAAATACAGAAAAAATATTAAAAAATGATATGTTCAAAGATGTAAATATATGTAGATTATTAAGATATAATGTTCTTTTAAGTTAATTTTTCTATAAAACCATTTTATATTACCTACAAGACACCCGTCACATACGCGCAAAATCACCTCGAGTTGCTGCTACGTCCGACCGAAAAGGCCATCGAGTGCAAAGGGTTGAATCTTATCTTCTCGACTCAAGCACGTTACTGCAGACAAATTGATCGATATAATCCGGTCTCTAGGACCCCCCTGCCATGGAATTTGTTATATTTGTCGTTATGATTAGGGTTGGGGTAAGGGGCGTGAAACGAATCTTCATTTGGATTAGGCATTGTTGTTATGCAATAGAGAAGATGTTCAGTAGTGCAAATACGAGTATTATAGAGTTTGACAAATAACCGTGGTAATTAGATACTCGAGATGATAATGACAATGATCTCAGGTTCAATAACGAATCCGCGGTCAAGGGGATAACAAAATGCGCTTTCTTCCAAAGTCCAAGCTGTACCCACTATCTTCTGTACGGTACAAGTATTACCGTACAAGACTAACTCTTTGTTAAAACGTAGAATATCCATCCAGCGTAAAGGTGCTATGTAACTCGCTATTGCGACCTCGCGAAAGAGAATGACTTCCCGTCGCGACGATGCTGCAGAGCAAAACTATATCGGGGTGTGTCTAAGGACACGAGATCATCGGATTCGTGGAGCGATGCCTTCGTTCGGAAAGTGAGGGAAATTTACGTTGCTGTTAATTGGACGATCTTCATATCGGTGGTTAGAAAAAGATGCTAGCCGGCCTTGAGGGAAAGTCGCTGGCGGGAGGCGCCGTTCGTCAGAAAATAGGTTTCCCGTATCATCCCGTAGTTGGGACAAAGACTGTTTGTCTGTTTGAAGGACTTTAGTTAACTAAATCTTAAGATTTGTAACGGGTCCTCAGGCTAGCTGAATATGCACTGTGGAGATGCATCGACATCTGATAATTATCTTACCCGGAAAATAGGGTGCGCGTGTGGCGAGCCACGGGACAGAAACCGTTGGAATGTTCACCGTCGAGTGCCGCTACAACTATTTCTTTTTAAGGAGAGCTATACTATTATTCCATACCTTTGTTAGACAAAACGTTCATCCCTTGACCGCGGCTACGTTCGGCGACCGATTGTCGCCTCGAGCCCAAGCTCATTATCACAAATCTCGAACAACTACGATCGGATTGAATGACGACAATTGCTTAATTGCGGCTATGGTCTAGATTAAAGAGTTAGGGGATTTTTCCAAAATTCCAAAGGGAAGGCTTCGGAGTCCTTTCATCTCCGACATATAGATATGAACATTGGAATTTGTGGCGCGTAATGATTCTTCGTTTGAATTATCCATCATTTGCAAACAGAAATTAGATTTAACGTATATACAGGACTTATACTAAGTTCATCGAACAATGGGTCTAACGAATATTAAATTTAACAAATACTAAGTTTAACTATTGTCAAGTCTACGAATAATAAGTTTACGAACAATAAGTTCAGCGAACGCTATTAACGATGTTTACTGGGTTCAAACGAATCCACGGTCAACGGGATAACTCTTTACTAAGTAAAAAGGCTTCTAGGCGCAAAATACGTTTTTAGACGCTCGATATAACTGCTCCATGTATCACTTTCCAAGGCGATCGCACGAATGCCAGATCGATGGAAATCTTTCTCGCTGTACGATCGCATTTTGTTTCTTACGCTCGATAGAAACGTCGAGAAAGCTCCGATCGCCGTTGCTAGGCGATCTCTGCCTGGAGTTTGAATATTAATACAACGTGT
>CM026194.1:6146601-6216138 GCA_014825925.1 Bombus breviceps | reverse complement strand
ACACTTCCAGGGAGAACCGTACAACCATTCCACACCTCCGTCGGGCAAAACGTCCATCCCGTGACCGTGGCTACGTTCGGCGACCAGTTGTCGCCTCGAGCCCAATCTCGCTATCACGAATCTCGAACAATTACAATCAGACAGAATGGCAATTGCTTAATTACGGCTATGATAGAATCCAGGCTAAAGTAGTAGAGGACTTTTCCCAAAATCTCAAAGGAAAGACTTCGGTTTTCCTTTCATCTCCGACAGATATATTATATTAAATTATATTATATCAAATATTGGAATAAATTTCGTATCAAATTTCTATAAACATTGTTCATATGTGCTATTATTTATTATTTATAAAGACAAAGGATTAGAGGAAACATTAGTCCTATCTACTCGAAAATTCCTACTGAGGCGATTTTTGATATCGCTGCTATGGATTTGAATGAGCAAATGGGTATAATGTTCAATCCTGCAAAATTCGACAATAACACATACATTTTCGAATAGCTTTCAAATTTTCCCATTATAATCACGGTAGTCGTGCTTTATTACAGTGCTAGTGAAATTTCATATATTTATAAAAATATTAAGTATTGATTAGGATGCATGATACCACCGAGAAAGAACAATGAGATATACAGGGTGACGAAATCAAAATAGCCTAAAATTTAAGTGATATGTACTTCTACAAGTGAAAATACGACGAGAATGAAGGATAAAGATCATTACGTTTGGGATTTTGTTTATTAGATATTGACATTTGAAAATTAATCAAAATGCCCTTGTGAGTTGGCAATCTTCTTTACAGGAACGAATGAAAAGTATAGCCTAAGGCGACTTAGACGCAATGATCCTCAAACTTCGCATTTTTCGACCGATGCACTGCAAGAACGTATGCAATGTCTGTTAATTTAGTCCACTGATCTCTTTTCCCTTAAATTGCAATGTAAAAGCAGTAGTCATCCGGCGTAAATATCTCGTCTCAATATAATGTAAAAGATATAATACAAAGGCAAACTCTTACAATTCGTTGTAATACGATTTCGTCAATTGAATTGTACAAAATGGAACACAATGAGAATTTTTTATGCGCAAGCACTGCCATTCAAAATTTTCATTCGAACAAGCGTGTGTATTATCTATAAATTTTAGTATACCGAAGTCTTAAATTTGTCTTTAGTTCGCAAAGTATTAATAATAATTAATATTTTTCGCTATAGAAAAGTAAGAATTCGAAATAAAAAGTCGATGATATTTTTCACAATTATTGATTTTTGAAACGTTACATTTTTAAGTATTTCTATACTCACAAACTCTTTTGTCAGAAACTTCATAGACATTCGTCAAAAGATCCTTTCGGATTTCAAGGAGATCCTTATTAATTCATTGATAATCCTGTTAAACTAGTCGTCGTAAAATTGATTGCTAAATTAAATGTGCGACTAATATTCATCACTAATATTATGCACTTTCATTTATCACAAACGACTGTTACGTCCTTCGGTTGAGGAAGACTCGAGAAAGCTGCGTATTTCTAAGTGACATTTCTTGAAAGTCTTTAAAAAACTATCAAAGAGTCTTTCATTTCATCTTGAGCTTGTCGTTGCTTGATGTTTCATTGGCATATGCCTTTTTAGCTTTGTTTCCAGATTTGTTAGATAGATAAGCCTGGTGGAAGAATCTAGCGAATAGAACGAAATAGCTGATGTACATCAGCATCGAAAGTTTGATGTTGTAAAGTGTAACGTTACATTCGTTGGTTTGCTTGTAGAGGTAAGCTACAAGAACTATAACGCTACCTGCAATCATTTGCATCAATTGTAGCGTAGTGATTGTTATGGCTATCCATTTTGGTGGTCTGAATCCCATTGCTTTCAAAGCGTAATAAGAGTACATCCACGCGTGAACGAAGAGGTTCATCGTAGTGAACCATCTGCCAGTCGCTGAAGTTTCCGCATAAGAGTACCATGTATAAAGAAGAACCGTTATATGGTGGTACCAGTGTAGAAATATTAATGGTTGCTTTCGTAATACGACGAAGACTGTGTCACCGAGTTCTACCACCTTCGACAATGCAAACAAGAACGTCCAAAAGGCTGCAACGGAGTCTTGCGTAAGGAAACTGAAAAGTAAGTAATTACGTTTCTGCTGTGAATTAATATTCTGGAAATATGTATGATAGTATGTAATATTATTCTTGTATCGAAAATATTTTCAGGAACAAAGTACTAAAGTGAAATTACTTTGGAGTACAAACGCTAGCGTAAAACCCATAATTGCTTAAAGTGTGGTACATCTCTGGTCCCATTCGAAGAAAGCCAAGAACGGAGAACGTCGCGAGCATCAAACTCCATAAAGCAAGCCAACGCCTTAGATCGAACTTTGGCTTATCCGATAGGTAATGCTTTCCAGAAAAAACTAGAATGACGTAGATAGCACAATATACGAAGCAGTATGGCAAATGATCGTACATTGGCGTCACGGTATCCCAATAAATAAAATTCTTTTCCAAGTTCAAGACGTACGAGTAATTAGGTAGCGAGATCTGCATGTAGGTCATATTCTCCTTCATCTTATAATCCATTTCAACGTTCGTCTCGGAATTTACCTTTTCTACCCGATATTTTTACCTCTGTCGCCAATCTATCGAAAAGGAAAAAGAGTACATCGGATACAGTATAATTTATATTCTGACAAACACGAATAATTATCTCGTCTATTTATGCGGTAGTGTATAATATAGTTACTTATAAACTATATTCCATGGTTTGATGTAAACGTCTATGGCGATATGCACGTTATCCAATTATGCTTATTAGTGCTCGTGTGATAAAAATACGCTTTATCTTTAATAGATCTAACAAAATAACTAAATTATATTATCTCATTAGCGGAAAAATGATAAACTATCTGGACGATACTATAATTGGTCATTCAATAACAAAAATTGACGAAAATACGTTAACTTTATCTATATATCGTAGAGCGGTTAATTTTTTTAAACGTTGTGTACTTAGATGAACTTCTTATTTTGAATTTGAATTTCTTCAGATTTAACGCTTTCCGAGATATTCTGTAAAATAGTATGTAGAATATATATTTCCAGGTTTTTGCACAATTCTGCTAATACTGATTGTCTTAATTTCTATATACATTTCCAGATAAGTTCCAAATTTTACCGATGTAATTACGTTAGTTGTATCTCGTTACAGGGCTAGCGAGATTTGAAAATATTTTTGAAAATACTCAAACACTTTGACGAGCCACTGTGTATACAAAATATATAATATATTTGAGTGTCAATACCGACGTATATCGCAGAATAAAATTCTTCTTGTACGATGGAAAATTCAAATTGGTGGATTCCAACGTCGATATCTCTTGTATCCAGTAAAAACAATTAATTCAATGAATGATCGAATTCCCGCCGAATTCTTCTTCTTCCTGTAACCAGAGAAATAAGACTGAAGACCAAATTATAAAAATCATTGCTACTTGGCTGCAAAGTTCCCACTCCCGATGCTGAATTAATAAATATGAATGTATACATGTGGTATATTCTCACATAATACGCTTATTGGATACGTACGGTTGGATCGAAGAATTTGCTTACCGATGTCTTTTTATGTATATCTATCATTTTGACATGACATGATGACTTTAGTATATACTATATCATATTTTTTATCAATCGATAATGTAGATTTCATAAGTGTGATTTCTATTACGGTGAATTTTTGAAAGGAATGTTCCGATCATCTTTAAGAATTGTATCAAATGACTTTAGACAATAGTTTCATTTTTATTTTTACGCTGAAAATCAAAATTCCAATTTATCCGTATTTTGTACAATTCTTTGAACTTAGGACGCAGGTAAAATTTCCTGAAAGTGGGTCAATATTCGATAACAAAAAGTGACGAAAATACGTTTACTTTATCTATATGTCGTAGACCAGTCAATTTCTTTTAAATGTTGTTTACATATGTAAACTTGTTTTGAATTTGAACTTCTTCAAGTTTATCAGTTTCCGAGATTCTAAAAACGAGGACAGATTCTGAAAAATAGTATCCGTTTATAAATGTATAGTATGTATTTACATCTCATTATCATTCCCACTCAATTAGTTTCGACTTTAGACTTTTCTGACTGTAATAGACATAAATCAATGATATTATGACCTAAAATTAATGTATATGCAATTAATGCCTATTATTATGTAATTACTTAGCCAATCGCGTGCGTCATAGAGAGTTATGCGTTTCCACCACGCTCGGACAAGCCAACCTATAAAAACCTAAAAATTATTTAAGTTCATCGATCATATTTTGCGGTAATAATTTTATTTACCCATTTCACATATTGTTTATACAAAACATCAAATTGAAAGTATATACTAGAAGTATAAAAAAATATAGGTAAAATTACAAACATTCAAAATGACTAGAAATAAATAACGCGACTTGAACGTGAAATTAAAAATTCATAATGCGTTTTAATATTTTTTTACGATGTCATTGTTCGATTATAACTTTATTTAGTCATAACTGACAGTGTAACTTTTCAATTAATTTTAACACCACTATATTGATGTATTTTATTATATGCTGTATATTATAAAAGCAGAAAAAGTGGCGCAATTAATTGGGAACAATTCCAGATAAACAATAACTGACGATAACAAAAAAAAAAAGAAAAGAAAAGAAAACGCGTTGCAAAAGTCAAAAAGGGAGATCTCCCCCTTCGGTCATGCAGCGATGTACTTTACAAAGGGGTTTGTAAATTAGAATGATTTTTTAAATTAGAATGACTTCAATCATTTTTTAATATGTATGATTTTGTATGATTTTGAATGATTTTTCCCTACGGATGGTTCTAATTTCCAAGATATTCGTAAGAAACTGTCACTACTTCACTTCGCTTCAGTAACAGTGTACGCGCTGGTATCGGTTGCGTACTGCGTAATATACAGAGTAGTGGGTAACTGGTGATACAGGCGGAAAGGGGGTGATTCTACGCGAAGAAAGAAATCGCAAATATAGAATAAAAATTTTTCGTTTTTTTTCAGCAATTTTTGTAATAATAAACTTCATGATTACTTCGTATTATTTCATTACGTATTGCTAATTTTCCGTTACGGCAAAAACAAACTTAAACCGCGATAATATCCACTTTATAACGAGACGCGATAAAGTGCACGCGTACCGAGCGAAAATTCAAAGTCGATTTTCTCGAAAACAAAGCCTCGAACGAAAAATTTTTATTCTACATTTTCGACTTCTTTTTTCGCGTAGAATCACCCCCTTTCCGCTTGTACCACCAGTTACCAATCACCCTGTATAATATGTATTATATGTTTATAACATTGGATATCGACGAAAGCCATGATTCGTATTAATCAGTATGAACCGCAGTACCATAATTGGAGATCGATCGACCATGCAGAATCATCTGATTCAAAATGTGTCTGCTCGATATCGAAACGTTAGAGTGATCGAAGTATGTGTTTCAATCGTCGGAAGCGTTATTTAATTTTATACGATAAGACGACGCCACAGAAGAACAAATGGACGAGAAAAATAAGGGAAATCTACTGGATAAGAGAATCGGTTCGTATCTCATCATCGTCTTTCGTTGACAAAAATTCATTGACCGATAACGCAGTATCATCTATATGTGCAGACTGCGGAAGTTTCTATGTTTGTAGATTACCTTGAAACGCGAAACTACACATTATGCAGATAATATACAAAAGTGTAAAAGATATTCAAAGCACAATGCCTATTGTAATATTATTTGAATGATGATTATTTTTTGACCTTTATATTTTTAGATACTTCTCTCAATGGATACCGGATAGCACCTCTGCCATGCTATTTTACCACGTTTAAAACAACCTGCCTAATGTTTACCGTCAAATTGCAGAGTATATAGGAGATATAGAAGACATGTTCTACTTTCCATTTGTTTAATTAGGTTTATAAAAATACGAATTTGCACAAAAATCCTCGGTCTAATGATAAAATATCCAAAACAATCGCTATGATATTTAATGGCTGAATATACATAGACATCCATTTACTAATGCGACGTTCTGTCGCAGTGTTCTGTCATTCTAGACGCATAGTTACAGATGTCAGGTACTTTTACCTATCGAAAGATTTTAGTTCGTTCCACCTATACAACGATTAGTTCGGAAAAAGGTTAGTTTATTCGAAATAGCAAATATACTGATTCTCGTTTTTCCTCTTTCATCTTTCTTTCCAAGTTTTAAAAGTTTNCAGATATCTGCTTTATAGCCAGTATTAAATTCGAAAGATACTTTTACTTTAAAGCGAAACATAATATCGCTGTATCGTGTATTTACCACGTAATAACACAGGATACCCATAATAAGCAGGACACTTGGTTATATTATTTACCGAATGTCCAGCTAGACAAATTGTAAACTAGAAATTAAATAATAAAAAAGAAAAGAACTTTGTTATATAAATTAGGTCTGCAGCCTGTTAATACGAGACTTGAAAGCATTAATTGAAACCATAAATTGTTTTGATGTTATCTATTTTCTTGACTCGATATGACTTTATTTTTTATATTATTCTCATTTCAATAAAAATCTTACAATATTCGCGTGATTATACACCGATAAAAAAAATTAGTCGAACACATTGCATTTAATAGATCTAACACGTTTACAACGTTGAATTATGACGTTCGTAAACCAACTCTGCCTTGCATTTTTAAAAGATATGTTAAACGATACGTCAGAATTGATTATCTTCCCGATTCCTCGCTTCTCGCTTAGTGGCTTCTAATCTGGAATATCCTTCTAAATTTGATTCTAAGAAAACTGTCGTTGCTTTGTAATCGGCTCCTCGCGCGCGATCTTCGACAATGGATACTTGTAACTTGTTCCTGATATAAACGTTATATATAGCGTTTCTGATATAAATTTCCGATCTAACGATCTACCTACTGTATGGGTTTAAAGTAAATTTTGCGCATTAGATATTCTCAGTGACATTGCCCGGGTATGAATAAATGAAAGCTATGAGTAGACATCTGAATAAAAAGCCTATATTTATATACGTACATTTAAATTATGTAACAATGAATAGAATTTTTTTAAAACAGAATATTGTACATAATATTGAGTTAATGACTACAAGATTAATATTTGTCTACTGTATAATATTCTTCGACGATACGTTTAAAAAAATTAATACTTTGAACAAAGATTGGACGAAATTCTTTTCGGACGAATAATGGAGGAAAATAATGAAACTAGAAAATAGAAAAAGCTTCTAAGAATGTTTAAAGAAATTACGTCGGCCATGTTCAATTGGCATGGCCAACACAATGACTACGCATGTAACAAATAAGATTGCATTTCTTATTGCAAAATTAATGCTATACTTACATATAAATATATGTACTTGTCTCACGATTTAACAGAGAATTGCCATTTTCTTTTGTCGATAGAATCGCATCAAAATTTCAATATCCATGTCGACTCTATTGTTCGTAATAATATTGTGAAAATTACAAACTATGCGAACTGTCTTGTGCATGTTTGTATGTTATTTCCTGAATAGAAAAGTACTTATCGTAAATAAAAACCTAATGAACTAAATAGCTTGTACACCTGAGGCTTGAGTACGCTTCAAGTCTAGAGTAAAAACAAGTTTACATTAGTAAAGTATTCCAAATTACTCAAAGTCAAGCGACCTAATTAATAAAAGAAGCATAATAGTAGGACTTCAAAAGAATATCTGAAATCGAGTAAACGATAGCGAAATGTGGAAATAAACAGGTTTCGAGATTAAATTAATGTAAACGAGGCCTTAGGTATCATATAATTTATTGCTAGATTCGGTATGCGCAGCATTTAATATTATCGTAAAATTTCTATAATTTCTATTCTATTTGAGCATTCTACCATAGCCAATTTTTAAGACTATGCTAACGAAGACTAGAAAGAATTTTCAAAAGTTATCTTTAAATGCGTTTCTATATCTTCATAAAAGATTCTGACGAGGAACACTTCAATCAATATTATGTTATATTAAATTTAATAAAATTTCATATTAAATTTCGAACCGAAGCTCGTCGATTGTTTTTCATAAAAATAGTCCTGCTCCTGAACTAATTATGAATAACGTTTTTTTTTTTTTAAATATCTCCGTGAGCTTTTTAGTGCATTCTTTTAAATTATACAAAAGACCACATGATTATATCTACATGATAATCCATCGAATAGCGTTTCTCGTGAGAAGGTAGTTTCATAAAATGCCACTGAAAAGCGTCCTTGGAAAAAAATTTGAAAAATGTTATTTTAGTTAGCCTTAAGCTTGTCGTTAGCACAATCTTTCTTTCCGACATTCTTCGTACGTTTGCCAGACAAATAACTATTCTTAAAGAATCTAGAGAAGAGAATGAAATAGCTGATGTACATCAGCATACCAAGCTTGGCGTTGTAAAGCTGCACGTGACAATCATCTCGTCCACTTGCGACGTAATAGTGACTCATAGCAGTTACAGCGCAACCGGCAACCATTTGTACCAGTTGTAACGTGGTGATAAGCATGGCAACCCATTTTGGTGGGCTGAATTGCATTGCTTTTAAAGCATAATAAGAGTACATCCATGAATGGACGAAGTAATTCATTACGGTGTACCATCTGCCTGTTGCTGTAGTTTCTATATAACATAACCACGAATAAAGAAGAACTGTTATGTGATGGTACCAGTGTAGAAAGATTAACGGTTGTTTTCTTAACACGATGAATATTGTGTCTCCGAGTTCAGCAATTTTTGATAAGATAAACAAGAATGTCCAAAAACCAGAAACGTGGTCTTGTGTAAGGTAGCTGGAAAAAATAATAATATATGTAATTACGTTTTTAGCATTTTAGAAATATTGTTGTTATATAAAATAATATTATGTGTTATATGTCTCAAAATTTATATAAATATTATCAGACTAAATATATACCATAGACAAATACCCAACATTTAGTTTTTAAAATAGTAGAGATATAGAATATTTATGTAATAAGATAAATCTAATAAAAAGAAATAAATTGATAAAATGAATTGAAAATAAACAATTCTTATTTGAATAATATATTTAAGACATAAATATACAAAATTATTTCTTAATTAACTTTGTAACTTGTTATTCGTCTGAAAATACTTTAAAAATTGAAATGGGAAAATGAAATTACCTAGGCGAACAAATACTATAGTAAAATCCATGATGCCTTATCGTATGAAACATTTCTGGTGCTGTCCTAAGAAATCCCATAATGGAGAATAACGCAAGCATTGCACTCCACAAAGCAAGTTTATTTCTCAGGTTAAACTTTGGTCTGTTTGACATGTAATGTTTCCCACCAAAGATTAAGACGGCGTAGATCCCGCAGTATAAGAAACAGTTTGGGTAATGACTTCTGCTCCATGTTAGAGAATTTGTGTAAGAGTAAGTTTTTTCAAAGTTGAAAACATATGAGTAATTAGGTATAGTAAGCTGCATATAATCGGCGTTGCCCATCTTGTGATATCTGTTTTCTATCTTCCGATTATAGAGAAGGTATTGCCTTTCGCCTCTGTTACAGGTCAGCTGAAAAGAAAGAAAGACAATTGATGATATTTTTGTTAAATATAATTATAAAGTATCAATAAGTATAATAAGTATTTCCATTTTGATTTTCCACAATGACTTTTGGAAACAATATTTCTACGTCGTTTCTCAACTTTCCTCGAATCATTAGGTATCTTAGAATTATATTACTGTCTTTTCCTATTCTGGTTCTATATTCTTCAGCTTCCTCTAGTCGTAGTATATTGTTACTTAGCATATACTTTCTCCCTTTGACTACTTTTCTCATTTTTTATTCTAAAGATGCAAGCTCATTTATAATAATACTTTAGTTGAACTGTCTATTTGAAAAATTAATTTGTTTAATAGAATTGTTGCATTAAGATCTTAAATATATGGAACTTGTGGTTTTTCCTGCATTTGAAATATTTAATAGCATTTGCTTTGTATCAGGAATTGTTGCTTTATATATTATCATATCTTTTTTTACTGGCTAGTCTCTGCCATCTGTAATCTGTTCTCATCAGTTTTAAATTTAATCTTTTCCTTGTCATTACCACGTGTTCTTAGTGAAACTAACCTCGTTTAACAATTCTTTCGCTTTTAACAATTTTTATTCGTGTAGAACCATCATTAAAATGTAGCGACAAGTGAACGAATTATGGAATATTTTGTTTGCTACTAAGCTTATATTTACTAAGCTATATTCATAAATAATATTCATCCACACGTGCATATTGATCTTTTCACCTTACTATCGAAATAAATTAGCAATCATTAAGATAACAGAATAACAAATCAATTATTATACAACTATAAATATTTAAACAAAATATTGTTATTAGCTGAAAAAGATTAGTAAGTTTCCGCTTCATATAAGAGTAAAGGATGATATTTGAGAAATGACATTTTTCGTCAAATAAATATTAATAAATTTTTGTTAAACAGGCAATACAGAAAAACTTAAAGCTAAATTTAAAAAGACTGTTTTTTAAAAATTAATGACCTATCTTAAAAATGTTAGAAAATAACACATTCGGTATTTTCCTGTCATATATATCTACGTGTCCTTATTGATTATCTCTTTACAACGTTATATCGTTTTATATTTTTCGATTTTGCGAAAGAACGTATTATAATTGTTGAATATTTTTGTTACAGTTTCTTATCTTACGATAGTCTAATATTTTGGACCAAAACGTCTTTGAAATATCATGCATATTATATAATAACTGAATCATGCAAGTCGTACGCTTTTTAAAACAACTTATTACTTACTGATTGAATTTTAATTTTTCGTTATGCTGTTTTGCAGCATTCGGCTCACAAGTAGACGTGTCACTGGAATCCTTTCACCTTTTGCAGGATGTTGATTTTGATATGAACTTGGAACCGTACTTACCTATCTTGCATTCCTAAGCCATCCCTTTCAGGGGTGTCTCAAGTCACGTGCGTTTTAACCCCTAACCATTTCTGAAGCCACAGCATACGAATAATTACTTATTTTACTTGTATTTAAATAAAACGACTTAAAGAGGGTCCGTGCAAGAAAGCAAGACAAATTATTTATTCGTGATTTATTTACTTAGAAAAATAAATGATAATTTATGTCATAGGGAAACTTGTATAAAACCTGTATTATCCATTTCTATATACCGTATTATACCTTTCTATTAAAAAGTACAATTCGTCTTCTTATTGAACAAGCGATGTCAAACTTTGGACCACATTTGTCCATCAGAGGGTGACGCGTATTCGTCTATCGTACTATTGAAAGGAGTTCTACCTACCTAGCAGGAGTGGCGAGGAGCAAGAGAATGATTCCGCTTATTTTACTAATTGCCTCGCGTAGACATCATGCACACGCTGACTGTGGTATGTGCTATCACAGTTGTAGTCACGTACTTGACGAATAAATGAAAATCGTGCGATAAAGCATGTTCATAAAACATTTTAGAAAAAATCAACTATGAATTTCTGTCTCATTGTCAGCGAAGTGCGAGTTTATTTAACGGCAATAGAAATTATTACGTTACGAAGCTTAGGTATGTTTGCCAAATGAAAACAGTGTGCATTTAAGCAAAATGAAACAAATAATTCTTACTCTCTTTGTATTCTGCCAGGCGTCTCTCTCTCTCTTTTTTTTTTCTTTTTCGCACGTTGTTATACGTAACTGCGCAGTTTCACCTGCATCTGTCGCGGAGTATCGCGATTTCCAGTTGTAATTTAGAAATGATGCGTTTTGAGTGGATTACAATTCCGCACTGCGGAAGTATGTAACTTGTTGCGTGTCACGATACACAAACGGTGATCTCCCGTAAATGCTTCGCACAAGAAGAAGTTCAGCATTTCGAATTTTTACATTCTATCGCTAATATGTTAAGAAAGTATATCAAACTTAACAAAGAATTTTCTTTTTTTCTGCCGGATGTCACTGGAATCGTATCAAATTCGTAGTATTTACATCAACTCTGTCGTTCGTAATAGCTTTGTTCAAACTATCGAAGTTCAGCATATGTAGAGCACATATTAAAAATTTGCGGAGCGATTAATCGCTATCAAACTGTTGAAATATTTTGCAATTACGCGATTCAGCATTTTTTCTTATTTGCGATAAGCAGAGAATAGAAAGATTTTAGTCAGAACGATTAAAAATTAATATCTTTCAGTTATCTAAATTATTTAAATATAATGTCTATTTCAATGGAAATTTCTCAAAAAATGAATTAATTAAGAAATATTAATTTTTATTATATTTAAAGTTCTGTTTATCATTATAACCATATGAATTTTTTGCTACCAATAACCATTCTCGATAACGGAAATTTAATTTTAATCGTCATTAACCGATATAAATGACCGGAATTTTTTTTTAGTTACAGTTAACCGGTATCGACCACAGGAGCATTTTCTTATTGTCAATTGTTATTAACATTACTGATAAAATTAGTATTCATCGGCAACATAAAGAACTTAATCATAAAACTTACATATTTTATTACGCAAGGAAAACGGTATGAAAATATTTGAAACAAAATAAAAGATATCGTAGTACAATATTTTTATTAACATTTGTATTAGTATTATACAACAATATCTTTTACTCTATTGTTTGTTGCATATATTTTCATACCGTTTTTCGATTAAGAAAATATACAAGTTTTATAATTAATTCCTTTTTACATTGCTAATGAACATATACCGATTATCAGTAATGAAAAATCAGTAAGCAAAATGAAATTCGGGCTATCGATAATCATTAACAATAAACAAAGAAATTTTAATCATTTATAATGGCCATTCTTAATCAAACTTATTGACTTTCATATCATAAATGTTACTTTTTAAAATGTCTTATAATAGTTGTGATGTTTGGCTAAGGTTAAATGCAATTATACTAATTACGTAAACTCACGATATGGTTTCTACGATTTTTCAGGAATCTTATCTACAAATTACGTATTCTTGATATTTAGGTCGCTTGGGACTGATGGAAGTTCTAAAATATTTGTCTCGTGAATAGAGAAGAGAAACGCTTGCCGTAGGTACAGATAAAACGAATTAAACGACGTTCCGTGGACTATGTATCTGCCGTGATAAATCAAGTACGTATGACATAACAAATATCAATTGCAGTTGATCTATAGTTGATATTAAATTTAAAACGCTATCTTTTCCTTTCCGCGAGAAAAACAATCTATAATCGATTAGAAGATATAGATATCCGTAGAAAATTCGAATTCAATCGGTTAATGTTTGTGTTATTATATATAAAAATTTATATATGTATTATACATATGTATATTATATATAATAATATAATATAATATATATTGTTAATGTTAAACATACTTCCAATACATGGACTTGAGTTCGTCACTAATTATAGACACAACTCAGCAAAAATTCTCATATATAATTTGAAGTGATGAAATATGTGAGTTGAGAAATAATTTATTAAAAATTCAGTTTTTTAATACATCGCTTTTTATTTCTTCTCTTCGTACAGAAAATTTATTAAAAGATTTCAATACGCAATACTAAGGAGGTATAATATATTCATTTCGGTAAAAACTTAGAGCCACTATACAACGTATATATTTAGTAAGTGATGTTTACGTTTTCTGCTAATTCATTTCCGGTATTTATAAATCGTGTTTGCCAAAATTAGGGGAAACCATGACAAATTTCGGCTCACGTTAGAATGCAACGTCAAATAATTATAATAGAAGCAGAGAGGGCACTGTGACGCATGAAAACATAGAAAAACGAAGCTCTGCATAGCTGAAAATAATATATGAAAAATAAATTATAATATATAATACTAATAATACAAAAATACTAATATCACCGATTCTACCGGATTTCTATCGCGGATTCTATACCTTTAGTCGTGTTCGCAAAGAAAGAAACAGATTTTAAATTCTATAATACAGGGTCTAGACATTCAACAGACATTCGACAATGTGGCATCAAGGACCTTTCTTCGAACTAAAGAAAATCTTACTACACACCTATTACTCCATCCTAAAATCCTACCTAACCAATAAACAATTCATGGTTAAATACTTGGACGCCACAATGGCAAAATTTCCAATAGAAGCTGGCATACGCCAAGGCAGTGTCCTTGGACCCCTACTGTTCTCAATCTACACTTCCGATTTACCAATCCTAACAGAGATAACAACAGCGATGTTTGTTGACGATACAGCACTATTAACATCCCATTCAGATTCAATAATGGCATCTTCCACTCTCCAGCGAGGTTTCGACTCTATAAAAAAGTGGTTTCACAAATGAGGCTGCAAAATTAACGAAAATAAATCCACACATGTAACCTTCACGCTGCGAAAACAAACCTGTCCTCAGGTGACCATTAACAATATTACTATTCCTAATAAGGACTCAGTCAGATATCTGGACAGGAGATTAACATGGCAACAACACATCATAGACAAATCGAAGCAACTAAAGGCTAAACTCAACAAATTCTACTGGTTCATTGGCCGTCGCTCCAACTTAAACACACAGAGCAAAACATTGCTATATAAAGCCGTACTAAACCTGTTTGGACCTACGAGATCCAACTATGCGGAACTGCGAATAACTCCAACATAGAAATTCTTCAACGATTCCAATCAAAAACACTAAGATCCTTAATAAATGCACTTTGGTATGTCACCAACGAAACAACCCACCGCGACTTCGAGATACCCACGGTCAAAGAAGAAATATGCAAATTCAAAAGCAGATATAACACAAGGGCGAACAACCACCACAACACATTAGTCTCCCAACTACTTGAAACGACGGATCAGACCCGCAGACTAGAAAGAAAATACCCTTTAGATCGAAGCATTAAATTCAACTAGAATCAAACATAATATAAATTATTATAATCCAAGTTACCATGCCAAATGAAGTTACTTAAAATTCTCAATGAGAACACTTGTATTGCCTTCGGAATAAACTTTTGATTTAATATGACTTCATAGATAAAAGTCAAATGGTGACAAATCCGATGATCGTGGAGGTCAAATTACCATGCCAAATTTAATTCGGAGAGCATATCTGTGTATGCAGTACGATGGCCAGTATTTTCAACAATTTTTGCATTAATAAAGTAAATCTTAAGAATTACGTGCTTTGTTATTACTCATATATCTATGGTATATTGACACACCCTGTATAATGCTGACGTCTAATAAATAAACACGATCTATTACAAATATCATATTTGTTTATAACTTACTATTATACGTGTAAAAAGCTGACTTTATACACTCTTCGTTCATTTCCGTTAACAGAAACTAACGTCATTGTTATTTGGCATAATTGATCTACGAATGGCGAGAGGTGTATCTTCATTGAAACATTGTCAGCAGAAGGCCTTACGTCTGAATGAATAATTTTTATACAGGATGTATCATAACACGTGATACACACTTGAGAAATGGACAGATGGCAGAAAAACAACGAAAAATGTTCGTACGAACATGTGTTCTGTCTTCTACCTTGTTTCAAAGTTATAGTCACTTTGAGTTTCAATAAACCGCGTTCCGCCCGAAACATGCAAAAATTCGCCAGACATCTTCGTCGCAAAAGTTTGTAGCGCGATCGTAAAGAGGGCTACTTCTGAGTTGGGGTCTTATTAGCAGAGTCGTAAACACATTGCTCTTTAAAATCTCATATTATTGCGCGCACAATAGCCAGCTACGTATTGTAAACTCGATGCATCGACGGTATAATTTAAATAAAAAAGTATTGTAATGAAACAAGTTCTCGAAATTTATTTTTATCTGAGGCAATATCGCGACTCGAATGGAAAAATTGTCAAATAAGAAAACCTACGAAGTCATTCCATATTATTATTGTCCTATTTACAAAACAATTTCTGTAGAATCGAACGTAACATTTTCAAGGCATTCGAACATAGTTCAACCTTATAATACAAAAGCAAGGAAGGACTACCTCCTCAGTGTACAAAGTTTATGTCGACGTAAAGGAATTGTGGCAGCACTCGACAGCGCAAATACTGTCACTCGACACTCACATTTAACGGACGGCGGCAGCACAGTGGTTAGCGTACTAGGTTATGAACGTTCGGAATCCGAGTTCAAATTTCAACGACCGAAGTCCGATTTTTCTTCCACGATTCTAAATAGGAAGGTAATACAGCAGTACCCCCAGCAGCGACATCTACAGCCAGCAGCCACTATCATCACGGACAACACATAACCACACCTCAGAATTATTATTGCAGGCAAACACGTCCGTGCAATTCGTAAGTGCTAATCATCGTAAAAGGTCTCTAGCCATTTCGAGCACCTTCTATGGAGGTAAGCAGTTTTACGGATTATCGAAACACGAAAATGTCTATAACTTTGAAACGAGAAACAGATAGGACACCTGTTTGTGCGAATTTTCTTCATTGTCTTTGTGCCTTCTGTCCACTTCTGAAGTGGGCCCCAGTGTTACGATATCCTTCATTTCCTTTTCTTAAAAAAATGTCTTCTTTTATTAAAAAAAAGAAAATTAATTTTTCATATAACATACATTTTTTGTATTTAATTAACATTCTTCTTGGTTATGCGTGGGTATTTATATATCTCCATCTGACTTCCTGTATGTTCTATTCGTTTTAATATTTTTCATATTTTTTGTCTGCTATTACTTTATTTATTTATGAAGAAATAAAAGGGAAGAAATAGAGTTTAAAAACTCGTTGTGTTTTGTACTAACCGTTTATGGTAAACGTTTTGGGAAATCGGAGAATATCAGATGTGTCAGATATTATCACGTTATAAGTCACTGTCGCATCAAATATATGACTAAACTCCATAGCAGCAGAGTCCACGCTATTTCCCATTAACCATCGAATCAATCGTAATCCAATTTGCGTATCTTCATGCAATGGAAATCATATAAATTAATTAATCTTTAAATGAAATAGAACACATGTACCTATAGAAACCCTCCCCCTTACCCGAGCACAAATTATTCGAATACCCTAACGTTCTACTATCCGAACGTAATACGAGGGTCGTTCAGAAAGTATCGGGTTGTCCGGAAAGTTCATTCCGATTTTTAAGGAATTTAGTGGACATGAAAGACCATATTGAAAAGTTTTTCGCCAAAAAACGTGACAGGTTCTGGAAGGATGGAATATTAGTATATATGCTAAAATTACAAACAAAATAAAACTTTTTCAGATGCATCTGTATCGTTGTTATTTCAAAACGGGTATTACTTTCTGGACGACCCTCGTGTTTCTCAGTAACCACCGATGCCTTTTTCCACGCCCAATATCTAGTTACATATTTTATTAGCTTGTACGTAATGCATTCTTTCCTTTATTCGATCGAGCGAATTCTGATAAGAAATTAGAATAAATAAGAATTTAGTATGAAAGTAATAATGTTGCAACTATCGAAACAAATAAAAATTATTAATTAAAGAACTCAACAGTGATACAACTGTAACAGAATTAGCAACAGTATATGGCGTTGGAAAAGCCACGATCACAAGACGTTAAAAAACAAAAATAGAATACTGAAGATTATCCAAAGCATTCCTTTGACGCTAGTGGCAAAAATGGAAAACCCTTAACCTCAATTGATTCATCAGTTTGGGTGCGTACCTAAATATCGAGACCAAAAGAGTCGTTCTTTCGGATCCAGCGTCTTTTGAAACATGTAAGCAACGCAACTCCAAAGTTGTTTATTTTTCGATGGTATTGGCACGGTCAGATTTAAGCGACACATTTCATTATAATAGTCCTGTTCCGTGCAAATGCATTTTTCAATTTGTTCATCCCATTCGACGACGATATTATCGGTTAGTGATGTTTGCCATTGTGAATTTATCTATATTTCAAATCAAGCGGCTGGAAATGTTCATGTCTATGGGATGTCACGTCATGTGACAGATGTGTTATTGGGTGTGTCGTTAAACAGTTATAACCAAAAAGTGATATACGAGATGAGAGTCGACGAAGATATATTGTTACTATACAAAATACTAGGTTGTCCCAAGAGTGTCTTTCTTTTACAAAACGTGTCTTTTACAGCATCTGTATACAAACATGGAACCTAATCTGTCAAACGTTGTGGTCTTTATCTTAATAGAGCAAAATGGATCATTAAATCATGACATTTGATCAAATAATATAAAGCAAAGAATGTTGTGCATCTTATTTATTTGCTTGTAAAAGGAAAGAAACTTTTGGGCCAACCTAATATAAATACATCAGGAATATTTACAACTATTGCAGACAGATGGCATCAAATATTTTTTACGAACGCAACTTCAGTGAATGACGAACGAGAGGTTAGAAAAGGTAGGTCGTAAAAATATTATGATACATTATGAGATGTAAACATTTCTCATACCGACTTATCTCGTATATCGATTTTCTTTTTTATTATTATTCTTTAACGATGCTTCCAGTGACGTATGTTTATATAAAATCTTTTACTCATTTTGACTGCTAGAACCTACTGGCAACGTATGCAATCATACATTGTTCTTTAAATCAAATTACTGTCTCGATATAGCGTCAACGCGTTTTATACGTACTTGAATAATAAAGTCGCCCATCTTTGATTGAAAAATGATCCAAAAGCTTCGATGGGAAGGGGAGAGACACGCTACCGTGACTGATAGATGAGCTATTTTAGTACCTTCTTTGACTACGATTGAATTTTGATTTAAAAATAATCTCCGAGGTATCTTTCTTAAACGTAACTCGGACCATCGCGTCTGATTCAAAGTATCTATAAAATAATTGCATCTTTAGTCCCAAGTATATTAAAAATTATTATTCGAATTGTAATATGTCAAAGAAAAGTATACATATATTGTACATGTATAACGTAATGCTGTATAACATGTTATATACAGAGTGAGGCCGAATAACATGTACAAGAATAAAATTTCTTCATTGAAGGTTTAGTTTACGACAAAACCGAGTTTGAAAATTTATCAAGTATACTTGAACATGGCTAATTACGGACTGCCCAGTACTAAATAATCGACAGCAGGTCGTTCTACGTGTGAAAATAAGTCGAAAATGCAGAATACAATTTTTTCTCAGGACGCTCCGTTTCCGAGAAAAATAAATTTGAAAATTTATCGATCGCCTGTACTAAACATGTTTTTAACACGTTCGAACTTCATTTCCTTGAAAATGGTGCCCCGAACGGAAAAATTTTATTCTACATTTTCGACTTATTTTTACACGTAGAACAAGCTCCTGTCGATTATTTAGCACTGCCCAGTCTAGAAAATACCCATATTCAAGTATACTTGATAAATTTTCAAATTCCATTTTCTCGAAAACTAAACCTTAAATGAAAAAATTTTATTCCACATTTTGTTCTTATTTTTTATAAGGAATCACCTTATTTCCGCTTGTACATGTTATTCGGCCGCATCCTGTGAAGGTACGCAGTCTCGATGTCTAAAATTTAATCTACAAGCAACGTTCGAATATTTATAATCATCGTTTAGTTATCGATTTATACTAATGTCTGGGAAGTAAGCTTACTTACTCGGTTTAGTTGGTCGCTCTTCCGACGCCCAAATTTCGTATTCCGTCGAATTTTCATACGGTACATTAATAGTTAGAGTTTTTTCGACTGCTTGGTACAGCTTGCTGCATATCGTATATTCATTCGCAATTCCTAAACAGTCGGCTTGACCCTCCAGAATGAACATTTGATTCTTGCTAAAATGAGGACCAATCGTCGAGCCACAAAGCAGTAAATAAGCTGTTGAGAAAGGATGCTGGTAATTGCGATAAAGTCGAAGCTAAAATAACGTTCCTCGCATTAAGAATAATAAGTTTTGAGTTACGTAGGACGCAGGAAAGGGAAGATAATTAAAATCTTCTAAATGTTAATCAAACTCTATTTCATGCTGAAGAGGAAAGTAGTTACCTTTGGTCTCCTTTATTTTCTTAGCGTGGAATTGTATCTTTATTATGGCAGTACCGTGGCCGTTAAGATTGATGATCGGTTGTGACGAAACTATCGTAAAAAATTCATTATCGTTGTCAAAAAACAATAGCAAGAAACCGACGCTGTGTACGGTTGGATTTGTGAAATTTAGTTGCCTGGTTACAGTCTCGGTCAAGGGGCAGCTAAATTTAATCTGAAAACATTGTTAAGCATCGGATTTCTATACAAATTTTATCCTTACAGAAGTAGATGTTCGCCTACCTTAGCCCTAGGGCTGTACGTTGGCAGTATGTTAAATAAATATCTAACCAACATCAACATTTTAACGCAGTTTGGATAGATGATATCCAATGGTGAAATTACAAAACCAAGTCGTATCTTCTTCCACGCGTTTGTCACGCAAATAGCATTGTGCAGTGTCTTCGATAATAAAGTGCGTATATTAGTAATTTTTATGAACGTGTATTCTTTAATGAGACTATCCTGAGTGTAGTAGTAAAACTTGAAACCAATCCGAAAATGTACAGAGAAGTTACAGGACATTTTGTGCCAACACTTATCGTTAGTGAATAATTAGCACTTCGAGGACCGTATGCTCTGATAAGCATATAGCCTGAATTACCGCGTATTTTTGCAGTGATTGAAAAGATTCGAAAGATCGCTCGGAAAGTTCGTTCCAATTTACATTTCGATTCGATATACATTTATTGAATTATATAGGTGCAATTTTATTCCATAACTTTCCTCCATCTTTCACGCAACTTGAACCTGCAAAACTTCCATCCTTCCAAAACCACTCAGGCTTCTCGGCGAAAAACTTTCCAATATGATCTTTTACATTGATTAAATTCCTTAAAAATCCGAACGAACTTTCCGAATATTATATTTAATATATTAATAATGGTTTCTTTATTATTCAAGCATGTAATCTAAAAACACATTCGTAACATTCTGCTTATAGCATCTATTGTTTTTTTTTTACTATTTTATTAAACATTTTAACTCTTTTAACTATTTAAATTTTAACCATTTTAGTTAACATTTTTATAGGATACCGCATGAAGTAAGTGAGACGCGAATTCGCGTCTCCAGTCCGCAAAGTGTTAGTCTACAGCGCAAAATAATTTTAAACGTACAATTAGCGCTAAAGATCGTCTCGCTAAATATTGTGACTTATCAATATAGTTATATGTATATATATGCTTTAATTAGTAACTAATATTTAATAATTATTAACGAATAATTGACCGTTCAAATACTTTGGTGATCTTTACGAAGTATATGTTTCCGGTAAATGTTTTGTAACTTTTATACATTCGCTTTGTGTACATTTTCAGATCAGTTACAAATTTGACCAGTATATAATTACGATGGTCGTGTTTCGTTACTAATGAGAATATTATATAGATGATAAAATATTATAAGTATTGTAAAATACTGAAAAATATATGTCGGAGATGAAAGGACATCGGGGCCTTTCTTTTGGAATGGTTAGGATACTCAAGGTTTATGACGATGGACTTGAGGTGACATAATGAGTCACCGAACGTAGCCACGGTCACGGGAGGAACGTGTAATAACAGAATAATTATACAGCTCTCCTTAAAAACAAAGATTGACCCGAGAGGTGGGGAGAGGACTATATAAGGGCAGTTCCATTTGGACTGCGAGTTAGTTAGCTAATTACTGGATTAGCTATTGAGAGAGTTATCGAGACAGTTAGTTGAGAGAGTATATTAAGAGCATTACTACTTTTACGTTGAGTGAAACCAGGATCGTGTATCACATTGAGTTCGTCATCCCGGTGGCCGTGGACTCGTTATCGAACCTGAATCCATTGTCATCGACATCTCGACCATCCGATCGCCGCGATTACTTGTAACCATTTGTAACCAACATATTCGTACCAATAAACACCAGCTGTAGCCACGATGGCAAATTCGAGGGAAGATTCATCAGACGCTCATACTTCCAACATCAATCCGACATATATGTCGGGTGAACATTGGAATTTGTAGCGCGTAATGATTCTTCGTTTGAATTATCCATCATTTGCAAGCAGAAAGTAGATTTAACGTATATACAGGACTTATACTAAGTTCATCGAACAATGGGTCTAACGAATATTAAATTTAACAAATACTAAGTTTAACTATTGTCAAGTCTACGAATAATAAGTTTACGAACAATAAGTTTAGCGAACGCTATTAACGATGTTTACTGGGTTCAAACGAATCCACGGTCAACGGGATAACTCTTTACTAAGTAAAAAGGCTTCTAGGTACAAAATACGTTTTTAGACGCTCGATATAACTGCTCCATGTATCACTTTCCAAGGCGATCGCACGAATGCCAGATCGATGGAAATCTTTCTCGCTGTACGATCGCATTTTGTTTCTTACGCTCGATAGAAACGTCGAGAAAGCTCCGATCGCCGTTGCTAGGCGATCTCTGCCTGGAGTTTGAATATTAATACAACGTGTNACACTTCCAGGGAGAACCGTACAACCATTCCACACCTCCGTCGGGCAAAACGTCCATCCCGTGACCGTGGCTACGTTCGGCGACCAGTTGTCGCCTCGAGCCCAATCTCGCTATCACGAATCTCGAACAATTACAATCAGACAGAATGGCAATTGCTTAATTACGGCTATGATAGAATCCAGGCTAAAGTAGTAGAGGATTTTTCCCAAAATCCCAAAGGAAAGACTTCGGTTTTCCTTTCATATCCGACATATACAATAATATTTTGCATAACATATATGTAATAAGCTTCTAAGAGTGTTCAAATGCTTTCGTCAGCCACTGTACGCGTGCTGTATTACCTCCTCGTAACTCCGTGGACGGATATAAATTCCACTCAAGTCTTCCTCAATGAGAAAAGGACAGTAAGCAGCTGTGACAGCAATTAAGACAAGAGAATCCGACAAATCTCTGTCGAAATTCTCGATCTTTCGAGCCTCCGCCACGTCTTTACTCTCATCGGGATTTAAAACCACGCGACGATCGGTCATCCACTCTTGTTTACGTACCTCTTCGTAATGCCGACGCAACCATTCCAATAAGAACGATTCGTCAAAAGAATAATTATTGTCAGGTGACTTGAACGACATTTCTGTGCCGATGTTTCCAATTATCGTATTGTGAGTTTCGTATTGCTTGCGGAAGCTGGAACATTTAAACGAGTACTTCTCAAACGAATGATCTTCCAATTAATGTTTGCAATTCTTAGAGTAAAAATTATGCTACGCTTAGGAATCCTACCGCATCCTGGAACAAGTTTTCCACGCTGAAATTTTCCATAAATGCGTGAATATTCACTGCCTAATAACGACAGACACGTTAAAGGGAAGGAGAAATTACATGGGAAAGTAAGTTTTAAACTTTGTGACAATTAGTTGTAGTCAGTAGCTGACAATTTGTTTGAGAGCAACGTCTGATATATGTATAAATTTAAAGGAACCTCGATATAGAAGGCGCTGCAGATGCTTGTTGAATAGTAGATCGTCTGGAAGTTTGCGGGGTGAACGAAGGCGAAGATTCGTCTTTACCTTTGTTCTCAGGAACGAGAGGTAATACGAAACATTTGTACGTTTGTAAGATCACATCTAGCCAGCATTGTTTGCTACGACATTCGAACTTTAGCGGTGACAATTTTTCTTGCATCGATAGTTCTATCCCCGATCTTCGTGTATGGGCCTGCAACATACATTTCTTGAGAATCAAGAAAGAATAAAAGAAGTATTTCTCGATTAGGTAAATATACCTAACCGAGAATGTTTAATAAAACATTTGCGATGAAAACACAAAATACAAGCTTCGTTTTCAGTTACTTATAATAATACTAAATGCCGGTAATAACAAAATAAATAATAATAATATTACTATGAAAAGCTATATAAAATCCTATTTTCTCTTCTGTAATATATTTACTTTTAAAGCCCTGGAAATTTAGAATTTCCGAATTTTTATTTTCCAATTTGACAGAAGAACTTTCCCCGCTTATATTAATTAATCCTTTCAGGATCGAATTCTTTTCTATGAGAAAATTTAACGTTATAATTACTTTAGAACGTGAACTTTCCAGAAGAACGATGTATTCCTCGTAATTGAGTAAAAATTGTGGTTGAACGTGGCACAAGTAAGCCCCATACTTCGTCAGGAACTGAAGAATATTGTCGTAAAGATTATATATGTAATTTATCCTGTCGATATCTTTTCCTGGCAGTTCTTTGCTGCGGAACGAAAATAGATTTACATACATGTACATATACAAGGTGTTTTATGTAACTAGAAAACTCAAAATAAAATTCGAACTTAAAATAATGGAAAATAGAAAAAAGCAATTCGGGGAAAGAACTAACTACAGATATATTGTATTATATTATACTATATTAATATCGTTATATTTGAATTACATCGTTGATCTCATAATACTCACAATCGTCCAATGTAATCATAAATTGTCGGCCCTATCAACGATTCGAGCACGCTCACGAACCCTAATTCCGGGCCTTTCCGTGTCGCAGTTTTAAAGTCCGTTGGTTTCTCTGAATAATACTTGGACAGTGCCATTTTAATGCACAAAATGTCAGCATAAAAGTTGAACTTTAAAGGCCCACTGTGCATCCACTCTTCGGCGGCCTTTAATGTTTGGTTCATATAAATCTCAAACTCGCTATAATTGAAATTACATATAAAGATAAAAAGCGAAGCTATTCGCAGCCGTTTTGAGGCAATTATAAAATATTTCTGTTATGCTTAATTTTGTTTTACAGAAAATATGTCCAAATTAGAGATGCAATTTGGAGAAGAGTTAATTTGCATGAAAAGGTAAGTTGAAAATGTAGAGTAACAGTATTTTCGATGTTGAAAATCTGTATCTGGACTGATGATTATGAAAATGATGTAAGTCTAAAACTTAAGGAAGTTGAGTTTTTAATTTATCTTACGTTATATCATTCTACGTTACAATAATATAAGAGATTTCTTGCATGAAAAATATTCCACTTGCGTCACTTTCATAGTCACATCACCAGTCGTGATATCTGTCGAAGTCATATTGTCGAACGATTCTCAAAAGACAAATTAACGATATATAAATGAAAAACATGATATAATATGTGTTACGTCGCGTGAGGTGGTCCATGCGACGTCCTTCATTGTCTGACCGTCAAGGTCCATGCTCCATTAGGCAGACCCTCAATAAACCTAAGGCCCCCACCATAAAGCGAATCTCAGTAGCTTGCAGGAACCTTTAATCCTTTTTTTTTTTTTTTTTTTAGTTTATTTTAAAATTTTACAATTTGTCCAGTAGGACATTTGGTAAAATATTTTAACTTAGTAAATAAAATATAGCATGTGGATGGTTACCCCCAGCGGGGTTCTATCGTCGTGTTTATTAAGTTATATCTTTTGTGAACCTTTAATCCTGCAAGTATTTTCGGTTTATAGCTGGTGCTTAGAACAGTCCTTTATTGCACGTTCTTACAAATTTGTCTAACGCAAAAGCTAGTTTTTCCCATAAACAATGTCGCCCATGAGCCACTTTAGTAGGAGGCTTCTTCCTCCTATTTTCATTCCTAACGTTGGTCATAACCAATCGGCATCGCGGATCGTTACCCTCACTGTCCTGACGAAAAGTGTGAGCAACGAATCCGCGTTCTTCGTTCAAAGGGCACACCCATGCCGAGCTTTCCTCCGTAATCACATAAGAACGAATTTCACTTCTTCTACTACATCAGGGGAGTCAACTTGTACTTCTTCTACAACATCAGGAGGGTCATCTCAACTTCTACTACACTAGGAAAGTCAAGTCCTCCAGTTGGGCTCGATATGATTTCAAATATCCAATCTCTTGCATGTTGGACTGTTCGCATTTGTCGGTGCCTTCCCTTAAGACCTTTAGGATGTCTTCGAACAGTTTATCGCGTTTTCTTCGCATGCTGTTGACCTTTGCCGAGGTCAGCATGATTTGTGAGAAGGTATCTCGTTAACAAAGGTGAGACTTGTGATATGCGATCAGTGATGCCCGATGCGGAGTTATTGCGGCTGCAAGTCGTCGCTCGTTACTGTACAGCGGAATTTTTTGTGCGTGTGCTTTGCGAGAAAGCCGTTCTTTTCCGAAAGCTCCACTTGTGTTGTCGTGCAATCGGTGAGTTCCGATGCAGCGTTGTTCCGGCTGCAAGTTGTCGCTTGTCACTGTGCAGCCGAATATTGTGTATGTGTGTCCGTCTCGGACTGACGGGTGGTCTCAGAGGCGAGTTCGTCCGTGATGTCCCCGAATTGTGCGTTTTCGCGATTTTCCGTTTACTTATGATTGACGGGAGTGATGATGATCTACTGCTTGACGAGAAGGAACTTCGACGAGGAACTTGACGTGGAGGAATTCGACCTTGGTGGTTGTCTTGCCGGATGCAGCATCGTGCGATGTCCTCCGCACACCCGACATGATCCGGCGTGACAATCTTGCGCCGTGTGTCCCTTCTTCAGGCAATTCAAGCATAAGGATGACTTATTCGCGTCCAGCGCGAGATTAAAGGTTCCTGCAAGCTACTAAGATTCGCTTTATGGTGGGGCCTTAGGTTTATTGAGGGTTTGTCGAATGGAACTTGGGTCTTGACAGTCAGACAATGAAGGACGTCGCACGGACCGTCTCACGCGACGTAACACTCTGAAAGAAACTCACTCGCTTTCGCCATCAAAAGGAAAGAAGGGATACTGCATTGCCTCTTGAAAATCTTCGACTTTTGATTCGGATCTTGGGGTGGATTCTTTTGATTTTTCGTTTGAAATTTCTGCTAGACCTTTCTTCGTATCTTCCCCCAATTTATCGGCGTTGTTAACAATCTCTTTTTCATATGGGACCTCCTGCGATTCGTGCAACGCTTGTTTAAGCTTACTTTCCATCAGTTTCTCGATCGAAACTCGACTCTTTCGACCGAAATACGTGAGAATGCCTATTCTTGTTTCTGACGTTTGTTTCTGAAATTAAAGGATCGAGGCATTCGCAACACGCGCATAATCGGCGTGAGTTCTTGCAAAAGGAAGATTCTCTTACTGGCCTGTAAGAGTTTACTTCGTATTCTTCGTCGTCAGTGAAACTATCAGACGTTTTGGAAGCTCGAGATGCTCTTTTATCGATGCTCAGTGACCATTGAAAATCCATGATCGGGTTTCTTATATACATGTGCGTAGTCAGCAAATTGTTTTCGGATGTAGCATGAACAATTACAGGGCAGACAGCCATTCCATCGCTGTCATAGAATTCAACGATCACGCGCAACGAAACAGACACCTCGCTTTTGAAAACCATCTTCACCTCCAATTCCGAGTATCTGGTAAAAGACAGTTTACGACAAAGATTATTTCGATATCGTGTCTAATTTTAAGAAGACACATATATACTTCTTATTTGATTATTTCAATGATACTTTTCAAAATGTTATTAGTATCTCCCTTACGGATTTTTATGCATTTATGAGAAATTACCTAAAAATTGCAAATATACAAAATGCTATACTATAGTAAAGTATTTATACGTATACATATACAGTATAACTTATAAATATATATGTATAACATGATTATATAGAATTGAATCTGAATTAATTTTTACCCGAATATAAGTTAGTCGGATAAATACCTGTTCATTAGTGTTCATTAGATTCATTCTTTATCTTAATTCGTTATCCGTTATTCAACACTGGATACGATCAACTGCCTTAACACGTTCGTCGCCCAGCGTGATTCGGCTAAGTTTCCTGCGGGGTCCAAATCCGACCGCCCGTACGCAAAACGTAAATAGAGCGACAAGCGGGAATTCATTGTTTATCGCCTTCGATTCATTGTACAGAAAAGATTGTTTATTTCTGAAATGGAGAAAGCGACAAGCTTCCCGGCTAAAGTATTCCGAAGGATCTCATGGCAGATATCTCGGATCTTTCGTTTAGTCTAGAAGCATACTTGCGAGACGTACATCAGTGATTTTTTCATCCACAAAATGTTCAGTACACAGTGTGAAAATATATTTGAAAGCGAGGATAGCAGTGATGACGCAGACTACAACTATCGTTCGAAGTGCCCAAAATCAGCCCAAATGTGTTTGGAATGTTTTAGCAAATACCGTACGATATAGAATAATGTAATATATTATCCAGAATATAAATTAATAAAAAGTATGATATAATGTGTTTTTAATATTTTTATCTTGTATATCCTATATATAATATCGTATATTTAATTAACTCGAACAAGAAGAGCGTCACCATACTTTGGTGACGGGGCCCCCACGAAAGTATACCCGTCGCACAGATATGTGCAACATGGCGACGAACGTGTTAAACCTAACCTAATCTTAAAGCATACACGTAAAAGCTAATATATGCAGACTATAAAGTACTGGTTGCGATATTTAACGAGCCAAATAGATGTTTGTGTAAATTACATTTCGTTATTCGTGTTAATAAAAATATGAAGTTGCATAAAAAGCCGCAGTCTGCCGATCACAAAATCACGACATTTTCTGTAGTGTTTCAAAGAATTACTTACTCGGAAGCAGGCACGATATTTGTGTCGATAAAATTTATAAGAAGTACGTTTTCCGTATATTTTCCACTGGAATATTCAGGTGGCATAATGTTCGACAAGATAACCACATCTTTCTCGAAGTGTCGCATATACAATCGAAACTTCTTCTCCAGCGAAGTATTTAACGGCACAGGTACAAAGAATATCTCCGAAAATTCTGCCTTGATAGTGCTGGCAGGATATTCACCGACGAGGCATAATTTATTAAACATCTCACCATTCGATTCATCGCGGATGAATATTGGTGCTTCGACAGAATAACTTCCTTGAGACTTGGGCTGAAACGACAGCGAAAAAGTACACCTTTCCCCTTTTTGCAACGTACATCGAATGCAGTCCGAGTTAACAGTCGGTTCTTCGCCCGCTGACCATTGAATCGAAAACGGACACGAGGCAATCGAGAAGTTGCCGATGTCTATTTGAACGATCTTCTCCTCCACTGATTCGCGATTTTCTATGCAGAATTCGTCTGACACCTTTAGAATCGAAATTTTATATATAACGAATAGAACGATCGCGATTATTTTCAGGGTAATTTTGCAATTTCTAATTTTCAGATTTTCCCGCGTTTACGAAGAATTGAAAAGTGCAGGAATTTATAGGGCACATACCGAATACAGAAATATATAAAATATACAAAGCAAAATTATAACATTTACTACGAGTGTTTTTTTTTTCAAGGAGATTATCCTTGTTGTTTCCATAATTGAACGCTTACGTTGTTCATTAGGATGTTGAAATGAAACACCAGTTTGTTAAAGAAAACCACGTGTCCTGCGACTGTACAATCAATCGGCATCGTCACGATGGTAGGAGGCAATTTCTGCAGAGTGAGGTTAGGTACGCCGATATAATGATTTTTGAATTGTTTCAAACATTCTGAAGGCTTAAACGATCTGTGATTCGTCATTAATGCAGGGCCGAGCACATCGTTGATGATGATTGGGAGATAAAATGCGTAACTAGCCAAGTCGATGGGTTCGAAATGAAGATGAAAATCTTGGCTAGTGTTTGGTGCAAGCATGGTGTCCTTATTGCCTGTTAAAAATGTAGAGAACTTGCCTGGGTGAAATTTTTATTTAATATCGCATTATTTATGTATATCAAACTAATTGAAATTGATCTATAATTAATTATGCTAAATCGTGTTCGTCGTATATCCGATATTTTATTTGAGAAAATATATTTATATAAATATATAAATATATAAATATTTCAATATACGTATTGAACTAACTTGGATCAATTTTAAAATCTTTTTTTTTTTTTAGGGTTTCTTTTTCTAAATAACTGATATAGCATACCAATTGATTATCAATAAATTCGAATTTAAACATACCTATTCCAGGATCTTGCCTCTGCGAGGATAATGAAATACGAAATTCTGGATACTCATTTAGTAGAAATCTCAATTTTAACATAGTAGTTCCAACATTTGATGCGGTGATTAAGCAATGTTGATACGCGGATGCACTTATTCGCCGTAAGTTGATGGAGTTCGGGTGCAATTTTAATTGCGGGAACGTTACGTTGCCTGTGATTTTAAACTGAACGTTTACATGTTTCTGTATCGTTACACGAATCACCAGAGTAAAATGAAAGCATAAGCTAAATGTCAAATAAATCTGCAATGTACAAAATAAGATTTCTTATTATCTCAGTTATATAAAAATTGTCATGACAGATAAAAGGAGCCTGCGAAGACTGATAGAGAGAAAGGGGAACAAATTTTGCGGAGGTCTAGTTATCGAAAGCCAGAAGGAAAAAAGAAAACGCGGTAGTAGAGAAGAAATGATAAAACTAATAGAAGTAATAGAATATAAAGTAATATAATTTATTTAGACAAGATAATAAATAAAGTATAATAGAACGTTATTACAGGAGATAATGGTAAGTAAACATGATATAAAACTAAACTGAAAGGCAAAAGGATCACCATAAATTAAAAAAGAGAAAGTAAAAGAAATCTATAGCGCTATCAGAAAATAAAAATTATAATGATGTTAGGAAAATTCAGAAAGGACAACATTATCCTTAATTAGTATTAGAAAGTAAATAACAGAAGAGAAATACGTGTCGAATATTTTCGACTGCACTATGAATCTGCAAAGTTTCCTCAAAATCGGCTATACTTGGATAATCGTAATGCTCCTTGTAAGCTTATGTTAATTCAAATTGTTATGAGTTCTTAATATCATTTACAATCGATAGAAATACGATACCAATTGAGTGTTAAAGTAAACCGTAAAGTTTTTTCATATTTACCTCGAAGATGGCAACTCCACGAGGTGTCAATACTCCGTGAAGAGGACTAACAGTGCAACCATGAACCAAAGACGAAGTATCAACTTCGAATTCAATTTCGATGTGTTCAAAATTCCTCAAAACGGCGACCGTTTTTGTCGGTAGGTTTAGTGGAATGTCACCGACATTTATGAGGTCTTTGATGAAGTTAACTTTGGGCGTCTGTACCGGCATGCTCACGCGTACAGTACTGTAACTGCTGTTTTCACATTTTATTATCAATTCGGTAGAACTGAACTTTGTAAAATCGGGCTTGTAGTATATATAACTGAGCAACGAAGCATTTCCACGGACTGCACCCGATATTGGTTCAACGAAGAAGCAACACGCTGCGGGTACTTCCCACCTGGCCGAAAATAGCAGAATTTTAATGATTTTGCGCCTGTTTCGATTATCGCTATAGGAATTGTTCATTCATATATAAATTAACGTATGCGATAATGTCATACAATCTAATTCACTTTCCCTGGCCAACGAAATCATTTTATTTTACTCAGACAAATCACTCACCGGAAGCTCGTTTTCGCATTCAACTTATTCCTAATCTGAACGGTACAATCCATCGGCCGATAGATTTCTTCCTTGACCAAATC
Source organism: Bombus breviceps (assembly GCA_014825925.1). NCBI lineage: Eukaryota > Metazoa > Arthropoda > Insecta > Hymenoptera > Apidae > Bombus > Bombus breviceps. The sequence goes on along the minus strand of CM026194.1, from coordinate 6,184,596 downwards.
TTCGCCAAGCATTACCTCACGAGAGTCCAATGATAACTGTTTTTCAACGATATTAGCAGTGACACCAAGTTCGAACGAATGATTGTTGTTGATAACGTAATCAATGTAACCATTGAATTTGCCGATATGATGCGCTCGAAATTCAACTAATCGCGTGGCGTGCAGACCAGGTGGCAAAATAATTAGATTCCCCTTCGGGAAATGAATGCACTTGGACGACAAGCTCGTGAGGCGAATCATGACTGGAAAGTCGTTCAAATTTTCGACGATCAGCTGTTGGTAATTGCGACTTCTTGGGACAACCTACGGCAGTGTTGTACGATTTCTATTTTTGTTATACGTGTGATAACGTAAGGGAGATATTGGAACACGGTTAGAAGTGACATATGGGAAGGGAATAGCAGAAGCGAGGACAAGAGAGAAGAAATGGAAGGAGGAACCAGAAATCAGAAAGTTGTGAGATCAAAGAACGGAGGAAAGTCTAGTTAAGGGTACAAATATCCATGTATAGTACATGTATAGTGATTAAGGACATAAACTATACAAAGATTAATAAATTTAGACTGGGACCACACGAGCGTTGAAACGATGCCCGTTGCATTACGTCCGTTGTAAAAATGTAGGAAAATATTGACAACAGGGGACGTAACTCCAATGACTTTGACCTTGACGTAAGTTGTCAAGGACACTCTCCTGAGTAAGCTTCAGGAGATTTTAGCCGCCGCTCGGTATTCCTTAAAAAGTTATTAACAAAAATACATTACATTAAGTTTTATTTTAAAGAAGCCCAGTATCAATTCCACGCGCAAGGGATCTAAAGATCCCTCGTATCTTCGATTTTTGTCCAAAAAACTTTGCAACAGACGCCGTGTTTCAACGCTCGGTGGGCCCAGTCTAAAGAAATAGATTTGAGAGATAAGGAAAATAAAAAGAAATGTAAACCGGAAGCCATCCTAAGCCGAAAAGTAAGCATTATGAACAATACTAAAGTAAATAATACATGTAATAATGTTAGAAACATTTTGAAGTGCCACGTTAATATAACGATTTTTTTTTTAGTTTGAATATAAAAGTTATGAACAAATGTAAGTGTAAAAAAAATTGAATCAAGTACTTACCATTCCAAAAGCAAATAAGGTAGGATACATGCGTACGTTGTATATTTGCAAAGGAGAAAGAGGTATTAAAACTTCGGTACTAGCAGTTAGAGTCGATAACATTTTGCCCGATGACGCGAGGCACTTCACTGTTCCTGATACATCTTTATGTTTCCACTTAGGAATACGAGCAACCCTTTGTATAATTTCTTCGTCGTCCTCGCATTTTATTTCAATGATCTCTTTCTTCAGCTTTGTCATTCTCGGTTTTATCTAAAGATAAAATACAACACAATACTAAATCGTTAGGTGAAAAGTAAAGTATACGAACAAGTATATAGGGTACTTAGCAAAAGATTGTAAAAAATGGTCTATACTATAGCATAGTCCGTACCAACAAATCTTTAATATCGATTTACTGAGAAACCAAGCTTCGTACAAAAAAATGTCCCGGTATATTTTCGACTCACTTTTTCACGATATACATATATCGATTCGTAACACAGCTTACTGAAGGAGGTTGTACCGATGGTGTCCTTCTATTATCTGTTAGGGGCTTCCATGTACCTGTAGAGGAATAATAATTTTGTAGTCGTCTATTTTCATCTTTGATCTCTTAATCTTTAGTAAGTGCAAATTCCGAGAAGATTAAGAGCGTTATAAAAATAGCACTTATTAATTACCTTCAGAATAGTCATCGAAAATATTTCGCCCCCGTGATAAACATGATCGTTTGACGGTGGTCAGCAGTTTCACGTTCACCCTACATTGTACAGCGTACCTTCCTACTTTTATCTTCGTTTGACGTCTAGTTTTCGTTGATTCGCACGAATCGGCTGCGGTGTCGAAGTAAACTTCGAATGACGAATTAACTGCAATAAAAGAAGTACATTTTTGGAAAATGGATAAAGCTCCTAAACGCGCTAACGAAATGAAGCTTATATAAAAATGTAATAAATATTTTGTCATAGCTGTCTTATTTATTATACTTCAATAACAAATTTATGATATTTCATATACTTTTGCGTGTTATGCACATTCTGTACATTTCTGCACGTTTAAATTTCCTACAAACGCATTAAGATCCGCGATCTTAACGATTACATACCATTCTCCTTTCCTCGAACTTTCAACAGGACTTCTATAGATCCTCCCGGTTTCAACATTATAGTTTCTGGATAGCAACGAGCTGATGCGTTACGCACATAGCTACAGAGTAATGTTGCGAATTTTAATGGATTTGATATACGAAGTACACGCTGTGATTCTTCGCCGACATAAAGTTCACCGAAATAGAGAATATCTGGTTCGAAGCATAAACGCGCCGCTTCCATTTCGCCATGAAGACAGAGTCTTACGGTATCGTTCAGACCAGATTCTATACTGGTTTCAGTCAACGTGGACGAGGAGTAGTCGTTCATTATTGGTACATCTATTGTTAGCATTTATAATATTACTAAATATGAAATATATCATTGAAAAAAGATTTCTTTCGTGTTACGAATACAGTCGTACAATGTTCACTTTATTATTTCGTTATTCGTGGTTCGTGTGGTTCGTATAAAATAATAAAATAAACTTTAGACCTTTATCTTTCACGGTGATCATTACATGACATATCTCTCATTCTTCAAATTTCGATCATGCTTTTAATAGAGACAAAATTTATTTTGTTATTATTTAACGTCATTTATATGGTATTATTCTTGATGGGAAATATATCATTTGGAAAGATTATAAATTCATTATAATCGCAAAGCGTTGAATGTAACTTGAACCGTAATGCATTTATACTTTTAGATATTTAAGTTTCAACAGAAACGGACCTTTGTAATGTAAATTACAGAGTGTCTCGGCTAAACGAGATCATTTAAATATTTATAACGATCTTATGAAAAAACTTCTCGACACGAGGAAAAGCTATTTCAAAGGACAAATGCAATGGCGAAAAGAGATTTTCCTGATGTTCATTTTTTTAAGCAGATTTCAAGAACACCGGTATGTTTCTAAATGGCATCCTGTATTTTGTTATTCATCGATTGATGCGTTTTTTTGTTCTTTATACACTAATATTAAGGCATTACCAGTGTTTATGCATACGGAACACTAACGTTTTTGATGATTAATAGTTTGTAACGTCTCGGTTAGCGCGTTTCGTATACTGTCATTGGCTCCTGCAATTTTTCACAATAAAATTTGTTATTTCATCTTCGTTAAAGTAAACAAGGAACATGTGGGAAATATATGAAATACAATGTACTCAAAATGTGTTTAGTCTCGGTGACGTGTACTCTGACGATTCTTATGAAAGCCATGAAATCCTCCTCTTGCGTGTTCGATTTCTCTTCTATTTCTCTTTCTCGCCAATGCATTAAACCGTCTATTGGTGTAAACCTAAAATTACATCTTTTTTTAATAAGTAATTTCGTATTATTTTTCATGTTGTTCATTATCTTTCTGATCATATAGCATGTAGTCGTTTATTTTCATAGTTATTTTATTTTAAAGAGGATATTTAATTCTTAATAGGATTAAGACCTTAAGAGGATCTTATATTCTTTCCAATTCCGTTTGTAGCAAATATAAACAAGTGTAAAAAAGTCCAAATAAACGCGAGATGAGTAATTACTAGAAATATTTATATTGAAAATTTCAAATACATGTTGAATTTATTGATACATTGATATTTCTTTTTCTTTATCGTAGATAAAGAATATTTAGATAAAGAATAATAAGATAAAGAATATAAAAAAATAATTTAGATAAAGAATATAAAGATATTTCTTTTTCTTTTCGTAGATATTTTAAATTCAAAATTGTTTTCAATTATTTGTTGAGAATATAACGTACCCTACTTCAAAAATAATACCCTCGAATGGCCCAATACGACCTTGAATCGGTCGAATTTCAAAAACTCTGTACACAGGATATTTTTCGCGGTTAATGTCCTACGAAGAGCACACTCGTTATAATTTGCTGCGCGCAAGTCTCCATCTTTCGTTACTTGCAATTGAAATAAATTACCCGAACGCATATAAGTTCGTTGTCGATTTCGCCCAGCACCACATAACTAGCTACTTGAGAAGAAATATTTCGTACAACAAACGAATCGTATTTTCGAGTATTTACGACGGTTTGCGAAAAATCGATCAGAGTGAAATCTCCAGTTGTGTTCGGATGATAAATTACAAGTTTTGGTACGATTACCTTGACGTTAAAAGGGATGCGTATATTCGGAACCGATTTGATCCTGCAAGAAAAAGAACACCTTTTTTATTATTAATTGTTATTGATTTATTAATTGCTTATTAATTGTTTAATCACCCTGTGGTGACACACTTAATTAGAACAAGTTATAGCACTGGAACTAGTAGAAGATAGAAAAGAATTTTGTAAATAAACAAAATAGTAGTTTTTGTGGTCTCAGTGTATATCTGAATTAATATAGGTAAGAAAATTTACCAGAATTCACTGAAAAATGATCCTTCATTCATGCCAATTAATTCAACAGTCAGCTGAACCGGCTTGTTTGGTTTAACGATTCCACGCATGGGGTGAACTGTGATTTCTAAATCATTTGTACCAAGATCAATCGAAAATCTGTTAATTTCATGTTAATAAACATAACTTGCACGGACAAGTACAATAAGTGCAATAAGTACATACATTAACAGTAAGATATTTGAAAGCAGCGCTTCATTTTAATCAATCCACGAAAATATAAATGCAATTAACATTAAAATACTTTTTAGACTGCGCATTTTCAGATACAAGTAGCATAATATCTCTTTGTGTAGAAAATCAGAAACTGCATCGAACGTACAAAAAAATTATACAAAAAATGTACAAAAATTGTATACTTACATCAAAAAAAAAAAAAAAAAAAAAAAAAAAAAAAAAAAAAAACAGAGATCACCTTGAGATTTCAAAATCTTCTTCACCTAGACAAATTTGGTGATCATCATAAGACATTCACCTTAAAACAGGTTTTATTTGAAATACGTTTTCGAATAATATTTAGTTTAGGATAGTGGTTCTTAACCTTTTGTTTATCACGGAACCACTTTAAATAATTTTTTGTTATCACGGAACCCTAAGACTTGACTCAAAATTTAAATCCTTAATGTAGCAAATATGTATATTTAAAACATTCATCAGCTGCTCGTCAACAACCTTTTTGGAAAGAAGAGATCCGTTATAAATAGATACACATACAAAATACCTTTTATTTGAATAATAAATTGAATAATAGAATAATAACTTGCGTGTGTGAGGACTTCATAGTCCTGCAAGAGTCCACGGACAACAGATTAAAAACTACTCGTTTAGGAAATATTTGCGTGGATCAGTTAAAATGAGACACTCTGTATATATACAATACCTGGTACTTTTGCCGCCTTCGTTTCTCAGGGTAATTATTTTAATACCAGAAGAATGACCAATATCGACGATTCCAAAGTCGATTGATTTCGGTTCGATACTAATACCTTCGACTAATAATTTACAAATAACGCGATAATCAAGAATCTTGCCATTAATCTCAATTGGTATTACTGCACGCAATAGAGACGGTCGCTTAAAAGAATACGTTACTACCGTGTATATACTTAATCCTGGATTTAACAATATCCCTTTATCCAAACTTTCCACTTGAAACGACTGAAAAATAATTGAATACATGGACGAAAATATCTCATTAATCGACGTATTATTATTATATTTGTTTTTAGGATATTAACCTTCAAAATCATCAAAATTGTTAACTTCTGTGTAGTATGATAAATTACATTTGATTTCTAATTGAAAAATTTAATTTAGTTTCAACGTACTATTGACTTGGTTTGATGGATTTTAATAAAAGCCGATTTTTTTCCGGTATTCTTGATAGTGATACGCTGATGACACGTAATTCCTTCGCTAGCTTCTTTAAATTCCATAAAACTAGGATATATATAAACGTCATCGTGTTTAGCGGTTGCTGATTGGTCATACGAACGTGGAACTTGTTGAATTTCGATACCTTCTTTCATGAGCACAATGGAACTACTGGACTGAAAAAGATTTAAAGTTCATAATTCATAATCAACGATTTACAATTGCAAATGATACTGAAAACCACAAGTACAGAACGTGATAAGCACGTCATCCTGGGTTTATAGAAGAGTAACTTTAATTCAATATATTACCAAGCAATTCTACAGCAAAATTATTCTTTCGTGTGATTTTCGGATTAAATATGTATTCTTGTCGCTATCTTGAAGATTTAAAGAATATTAGTGATAGTAATTATAAGACCGAGGATTCTTGTACAAATGCATATTTTTATAGAAGGAAACATAATTTTAAAGAATATAGTTTTAACCTTAAATTTAAAGAAAATGATTAAAAAATAAAATCTCGATAGAAAATTGTTTTATCCATCAAGTATTATATTAAGAAAGTATTATATGCATAAAAATTCTAGTAATTATATGCAGAATAATGTTAAATAAATCAGACTAACGTTATCAATAATTTTATTAATAATTTTTTCCTAAGCATTCTGGATTTATCTTCGAATATATTTATCATTTCATTTCATGAGTTGAGTCCTGTGAGTGAGCTACCTAAACTTACCACACAGAGAGACCTGTAACTGATACTGCATTTTACATTTGTCTCTATTGGTTTCGAATAAAATGAGGAAATAATATTTTTGTGTAAGTGCAACATCTTCTTATACCAATTTGGCATACAAGATATAACGATTCAAAACATCAAAACTTCTTTTTTCTGATTTTTAAGTTATGTCATTGTTGTAGCAAATTAGCGATATGTCCGCGCTAACTTGTAAAATTTACACAAAAGAAAACCAAAGTTAAGCATATTTCACTTACGACAGTACGTGCTCTTCCGATCACTGACTGAGTATCGAAGGCCATTTTATGATCCATAAAGATGTGTGCTTATAATTAATAAAATAAATATTAACCTAATCCTATCTTCTTCGACAACAGAATGAAAATATAATCAAAGGCTTCTTTTGTTTGATAATTTTGTAACGTATGTATCTATTAACTTATTTGCGTGAAGCAAAAGTAAAATGAATTGGTTGATGTACATAATATATTTTATTCAACACATTTGATATAAGTAAAGCTTGTTTCGTCCAATTAACGCTTATAATATAAATGGAATTTACGAAAATCATTTAATTGTATTATTTTATATTACATGTCATTAATCCATTATGCGTAATTAGGAAGGTCAACATATATCTTTTAATTTTCATTAACTAATTTTAGTTTGTATCTTTAACATATCTGGGAAAAAATGAAAAGTAAAGGAATGTTAGAAGAGAAATGCTAAAAAATAAGAAGAACCAAATATTTAAGTATCTGACATGATTTATTTGACATATACAACTATTAATACAGATGTGTCATGCTGATGATACTTTATTTATATTTAATCAATATCATTTGTCCGGCTTATACGATATAATGTACTAAATAGAAATGGTAGGAAAAGAAAAAATTGTAACTAGCATCGAGAAAAAGAACACTTTGTACGTGGCTGATTATTATGCGGCTAGTTCGTAAATGGTATGCGAGGCGATTTACGACAATACATATTTTAATTATTTTTCTACTTATCAATAAGCAAGCAAAATATAAAGCATACATAGATCACATAAAATAACCGAATCCAAATGTACGTTTTATAGCGTCCCAATAATACCTTTCCCAATTTTCTTTTGTAGATTCTTCCTCACTGCAAATAATTGATTAGTTTTACATAATCATTAATGTCTTTTACAATGTATTTGAGGAGCTTATAACATTAGGTTCTTATAAAATTTGTATAATGTATTTGTATAATGTAAACAACTATAATCTTTGATTGTTCTGTTTAATTTTTCTTTTAGCACAGGACTCAATTATTTTTAGTTATGATAGTTTTTGTAACGCTATAAATTTTTCTTACCTAATTGGTACTCCTACTTGTGTCAAACTAACTTCAGTATGGTCATTCCTTTCACAGATATCAATAGTAACATCACTATAATGACCATCAGGCCATTGTTTGCAACGCCATTTTTGAACGATTTTCGTAGGCGTTATGTCCGTAAAATCACCATGTATGTTACCACCAAATAATTCAAATTTTCCTCCCTTCTTCGGTTCGAGTTTTACCGGTCCCTTTGTAAACGCTTGAACCATCTAAAAAGAAATATTGGATTACAAATTATCAAAATAAACCAAAGACAATGAAACTTTAAGAACTTATCTCAAAGGTAGTATATACAATCAATCTGTATAATATTAACAGAATAGTAACAATAACAATGTCAACACACATAGCAAAGAATAAAATAATTCCATAAATAGATTGAAGAAAACATGACTATATAGGCTTTTCATCACAAAATCACGATATGTAAACTAATAGTATTAAACTATTTTCTTTGCTTTCATTGCTTTAATGTGAATTTATGTTGTTAAATCCATATTTTTTTATTTAATAAAATATAAATCATTACATTTGAAAAAATTGATCTATCTTAAATTCGTCTTTAAAATGAGATATAAGGAGCAATTTTATTTCCCTATTATTATTTACCAATATTTTAAAAATATCACACTATATGTGTAGAATAAATCTTATAGCAAAGGCCCACTCTTCAAAAAAGAAAAATATGCTATAAAGCTACTTCTATAAAAGTTATATAAAACTAATATTTTAAATAACTATTTAAAAGATATTTCAAAAGCATACGTACCACACATTAATTTAATTGAAAGTATGAATTTTAAGTATTGATTGCATCCTGTGCATTTAAAATTATCTTATACCAGTAATGTTACTTAAAGAACAACTACCATAATTGATTTGAAATTAGAATACTATCAAAACTGGATAAAAAAAGAACAAAGACAAGACAAGTTTGCTATTTAGTAGTCTAATATCTCTCATTAAATGAATCCTAATTTAAAACTCAATCCATCTTTTATTTAATATATTGAAAGTGAGACAAAGGCAGTACAACTTAAAGATAAACAAATAAATGTTTCTTCTGTGTACTAACCTTTTATCAAAATTTGTCTTCAGTATTAGCACTCTGTATTAAATTTCATAGCAATAGCTGAATCATTGTCTTGTCCCATCAGGAAACAAACAATTTTGAGACTAGATCAGCCTATAAAACAACATTTCGTTTCAGCACTCCAGAATTTCATTACTCCACCTACACCAGAATAAGCAGATTGACTGTATCATAAAAAGTATTCTTTTACATGAAGATATAGAACATTTAATTACATATATCATACATAAGATACAAGTCATTTTCACAAAAAAACTATTTTCAGAAACATATCCAAAGCAATACTATAACTGGTATAAACGACAAATAGATAAATGCATAAGATAAATATCATAGATGTTTTAAATAACTATTTATGAATGTTATTATCATTTCATGTAGAAAACTGAAATCTTTTGTTCACATCCTAGAAATTCAATAACAATATCCTAGCAATTGTATGAAAGATCATAATGAACGATATTGAATGAAAAACGTTTTGATCATTTTTTACAATCTTACATAGAATAGCTTATAGACATCCTGGATGTGTATATGATATAAAGAAATATAAACTAATTAACCTGACCTTTTAAATTAAGATTACAGTAATAATAGGAAATATAATTTCCACCTCTATTTCTGATGGAAAAGATTCTCATAGATTTGAGTCACCTACAAATAGATTAATAATCTCGACAATAGAAGTTTTTATAAACCTAATAATAAAACCTCAAAGTCAACGATTAAAGAACAGAGTGGGCTTTTACTAAATATGTTACATTTACTCATTTGTTATAAGTACGTAATATTTTTAATTAACTTAATCTTAGATAAAATGATATGAAACAAAATTCTTCAAAAATACATAATTGTGTACAAATGTAAACAATTATATATTTTCCATGTACAATTGAATATTGATTATCTATAGTATTCTATGAAAAAAATAATGGGTACAATAAGATAACAAAAGATAGTAATAGGTTTACAATATGAGAAATAATGCAATAAATAAAATTGTTAGTGTGATAAACACGGAATGTTTAAATAATCATCAACGTTTTTCTTGTTTTAAGATTTTTGTAGATCTTAACTCAATTATTAAGTATTTTTAGAAAACGTACATTTTATTAGATATTTTGTTGTTAGTGGTCTCAGTGGACTTACCTCTATCGTCGTAAACACGTTGTAAAATTCTTCGGCCCTACATTGAAATTTCTGTTGTTGTTTAATTGTTGTCGTCGAAATTTTACATCCTAATTCTTTTTTATTATTCGATGAAACTACAGTAGAATTCATTTGCATCTGTAACAATTAATTAATTATATATATATATATATTAATTATATATATATAAACGAAATTTCTTTTTGTAGATTATATATTTTTTAAATTAAATTTAGCGTAAAAATATATGTGATATATATATATGTCGGATTCACCTTTATGATTAGGGTTGGAGTAAGGGGCGTGAAATGAATCTTCGTCGCGATTAGACATTGTTGTTATGCAATAGAGAAGATATTGACTAGTGCAAATATGATTATTACAGATTTCGACAAGTAACCGTGGTAATTAGATACCCGAGACGCTAATGACAATGATCCCAGGCTCAATAACGAATCCGCGGTCAAAAGGATAACAAATACGCATTCCTCCAAAGTCCAAGTCGTACCCAACTCCCTTGTCTACGGTACAAGTATTACTGCACCAACTCTTTGTTAAAACATAGAACATCCACTGAGCGTAAAGACACTATGTAACTCGCTATTGCGACCTCGCGAAAGAGAATGACTTTCCGTCGCGACGATGCTGCAGAGCAAAACTATATCGGGATGTGTCTAAGGACACGAGATCATTGGATTCGTGGAGCGATGCCTTCGTTCGGAAAGTGAGGGAAATTTACGTTGCTGTTAATTGGACGATCTTCATATCGGTGGTTAGAAAAAGATGCTAGCTGGCCTTGAGGGAAAGTCGCTGGCAGGAGGCGCCGTTCGTCAGAAAATAGGTTTCCCGTATCTTCCCGTAGTTGGGACAAAGACTGTTTATCTGTTTGAAGGACTTTAGTTAACTAAATCTTAAGATTTGTAACAGGTCCTCAATAGCTGAATATGCACTGTGGAGATGCATCGACATCTGATAATTATCTTACCCGGAAAATAGAGTCCGCGTGTGGCGAGCCACGGGACAGAAACCGTTGGAATGTTTACTGTCGAGTGCCGCTACAGCTATAAAGGAGAGCTATACTATTATTCCATACCTTTGTTAGACAAAACGTTCATCCCTTGACCGCGGCTACGTTCGGCGACCGATTGTCGCCTCGAGCCCAAGCTCATTATCACAAATCTCAAACAACTACGATCGGATTGAATGACGACAATTGCTTAATTACAGCTATGGTGGAATCTAGATTACAATGTTACAGGATTTTCCCAAGATTTCAAAGGGGAGGCTCCGGTGTTCTTTCATCTCCGACATATATATACATATAACGTGAATCAATCCTATACTTACCTTTGCATTGAACCCAGATGTAATATTCATGATATTTTCTTTCACATTATCTTTTTTTGGTAAAATCATACCAGCTGCAAATTCTAATAACAAATAATAGAAAGTTAATTTAGTGTAACTAAAAGCATTACATTCAAAAATTTAAAATAATTTCTAAAATGACAATTCAATACATGTACAAATTATTAAATTCATATTAATATAAAGTTACCTTCTTTTAAAGAAGAAACATATTTTTTCAATTTCTCCCTAATAAATTCTTTTCCTTTCGTATGAAGGAAATGTTTTACTGCTTCACCTTCATCTGTGCTATCTTCTAGAGTAATTTCAATCTATAAAAGAAAATAATGTTTTTTATTGCTTCAGACGTTTTTATAAAAATTTTTACTAGTAACTAAATTTATAGAAAATATATTTTCAAGAAATAGAAATATAAATCTTGTAATTAATATTGGCAAGTAAAATATTTATGAATCTAAAGTTATATATAACTATATTTTCTTTCTCTCTTTGTTAAATACTTTTATATAGATACTTACATCTACTTCAGAAATATCATTTTCCTCAGAAAGATTTGGAATGTTTATTTTACCCCCAATCTTCTTATCAGATTTTTTGTTGGATACCCACTTCAATACAATATTCCATTCATAGAAGAAAATTAATTTACCTTTTCGATTATTTGCCATTGCCTCACCTTCACACTTTTCTATTTCATTTACTATACAGGAAACTAAAAATTATACTCATTAGGTTTATATTGTATGTGAAATTTGAAATTATTATACAAATTATTCTTTTGTTATTGTTACAAAAAAGAAAAATGCAAACCATTATCTCCTTCCATCTTCATATTAATAAATAATTCTTTTATTTTTTCTTGGGACCAAGCACAGGCATTTTTCTCCGTCCTTAAAAAAATCAAAATTACCATAAATTTTGTATGTTGTATTCATATAAGTTTTTTATTTCTTTCTGTATTTAATGTACTTATATATGTATATGTATTTTATTTTAATATGTACTTTTATATACAAATTGTAATTCATATAAGTTATTTCTCTTTTATAATTATAAGTACTTATTTCTCAGACTATATATAATTATTAATATCAAGGAAATTTGACATTGCAATCTAGGATATATTTGAAGAAGATGAATAGAATTACACATTTGTAATACTTGTAAATAAATATATCTTCAAATAAGAATTCTTTCTCTTAACTTCACTTACTAAATCCATATTTATTGAACAAAATTAAGTATTTGGATCTTCAATTGTAGGTAAACTTTTATAAATGAATACATCATTTAGAAATTTATACTTTATTCAGATTATATTGTTTTCTAGTGATAAGAACATTATGATTCATAAATACTAGTAAAGTCTGCTGTGCTAGGTATTGTAAAAGTGAACAAAAAGACAGATCATGGATCAACTATAGTATATATTTAAAACAATCTTTGGTACAAAATTTTATAAATAATAAACAAATAAATATAAACAATAAACAAAATATAAAGAAAAATATGTAATACTGTACATCAAATACAATAATATTTAGAAAATTAAATTAGTATAAGAAGATTATTAGGTTTCACTTAGATACATAACAATAAAATTATTTATAAGCAATCTTTAAGTTAGATAAAATTTTTGTTAACTTATTATATATATAAAAATATATAATGTAATGTTTATACAATTCTAAAACAAAGTGCATTAAAAGTTTAATCATACCAGTGCCAGTTATTTACATTGGTGGCATCAGGCCTTTCTTCAACGATCCATCTTGGATCTCCTTCACCCCACTTAGCCATTTCTTGGAAACAAAAAGCTCACAATGTAACAATGTCTAAATGTGGTAATGAAAAGAAAAAGTTATTCCTGAAACATAAAACATAATCATTTAATAATCATATCTTACGGACTACAAAGATTTCAAAAGGTTTAAATAACATGCATACTGTATTCATAAGAGGTATCTATGAGAATTTAATTACTTTACATTAACAAATACAGTTAAATTGTTTGTATTATAATAAATAATATTTAATAACATTTTCAATTACATTAAAAAGATAGTGTAAGAGAACTGACTGAGGAATGACAACTAATATTAACAAAAATTTCATTCTACTCCTTGCTTAAATATTCTAACTGTATCAATTACAAAAGGAAAAAATTAAGAGTCATCAAGAACATTGAAATGTAATAAGGTATATTATTAGTACTGATTACAGAAATTAAAATGTAAGTTGACAACTATTAAAAAAATACTTTTATTTTATTCATTACTCAAATATTGTAATTATATCAATTATAAACCTACTTAAGAACTGATAATGACATTAAAATATAATGGTATAAAATATTATTAGTGATTTCAGGTATTACAATATAAGTTGACAACTAATATAAATAGAAAATTAATATTAAAACAAAACTTCATTGTCTGATTAAATATTATAGTCGTATTAATTATAAACAGAATTAAGAATTATTAAGAAAATTAAACTACAACATACTGAAGTAAAATATGTTAAACGTTGACAAAACGAATTTAACTTCTTTTTCATTTCTTTAAATGCAACGAATACAATTTTTCATTACCTTGAAACTGTCAAGCAAAGTGAAACAGTATAAACCAAATAAAAAGATATAATATGAATATAATTAACAGAGAAACAACGAAATTGAGAAAAATACAGTCGACTTTCTGTTTTATGTAAGTTAGCTTGAACGAAGTATGAATGCATGGAGCATAACCTACAATCTACATTCGTCAATTGAACGTTTTCAATAAAAGAAAAATAATTGATAGTTTACGTAACATTAGTTATACTTACCGAAATTTTTAAAAAAACCTGCCTCCACTAGAAATTGGGTTCTATTTCTTTATAATTTGATTTAATTTTACAACTGTGACTGATTTTAATGTTCAATACATTGTTTCGTAAAAAACTAAATTGTTTTTAAAAGGTTCCGAACACGTTGAAAGTCAAAATTCTTTCGAACGAACAAATAACGTGAAAGCCGCAAACTTCCACGCGGAACTCGAAATTACTAAGGAAACAAATGTTGTAGGTTGTAGACTTTGTAGTGGAGGGGATATAGAACCCTTCTAGAAATTTCATGAACGTGTAATCGAATTATTCTAGATAGGAAACTAGATCTGAAAATGTAGTGGATCTAGGAATTAAAAGACGGAGTACGAAGTTTCATCTTAGATGAAAGGATCAGGTTAGTCCATCGGCAGGAGGAAAGTCGTGCGTGGTGAACGTATTGTGATTGGCGGAGTAGTACGCACGCGACGCGCTTTATTTGAAATGAAATGTTAAATATCATTTTTATAAAATAGAACTTAAACTGAATGTTTGAAATGCGTCAGAGTATAATTAACATTGAAATTATTGTTTTAAAAATAAAGGCAAGAAGAAAGAATTACAATTTAAATAAATGGTAGATAAAATATATTTTTTCTGTTATTTCTATTTGTAATAAGAAATCAATAATTATGACAATAGAAAGATCAATGATATCAAAAAAGGAAATGTATAAAAATAAAGTAAGTTTGAAACTAAACTTGTAAACGAAATTTTATATATGCAATCAATCAATCTTAAGTCTATAGAAAATACTTTGTAAATGAGGAGCATAATAAATAAGGAATTGCACAATAATAAAACGATATATGATCGTTCAAATAAATAATTACAGTAGTGGTAATAAATCTATCACATAAAGCTTCAAGTAAAATAGTTAAATCTACTATACCAGATCGCAAATAAAAAATTCACCTAACTACAACAAATATTAATTAATTCATGTACAGTTTTTAATTATCCATATATTTTTAAAGTATATATATAAGGAAGCAGAAAATACATTAAATGAATTTTAAATGTTTGTTTCTTTACTAGTTTTTATTTATAACTATTTATACTTAGTACTAACTAGTATCAAAGAAGAAATTTTCTCTTTGCTAGTATTTACATAGTTACGTAAGTTCCTATAATTGTAATTTCCAGAAAAATAAAAGTGCATTTTCATTGAAACAATATTCCATAATTTTTGTACGTCACATAGATGGCACTATACAGATAACGGTTAATTCAAAGCGTTTTGTTTCGTTCTTATATGCTTATTTTTAAGGTTAGGAATTCAAATTCTTAATGTCCTAAGATTGAACGTTAAATACTATGACATTTATATCGAACTCACTTGTGTTAAATTAATTTGAAAATGAGGTATTCAAATAAAGTCTGAGATAATAGAGGAAACAAAAATATGTAATATAGTAGCTTTAAAATAGGATGCCAATGATACTTTGTATGTGTAGAAATATATTATTTAAATATCAATTGTACTAAGTTTGCAAAATGAATATTATATGTGTGATATGCAGTGATCTATTAACACCTTCTGATGATGTTTTTCATACACCTTGTGGACACATTTTTCATTTCACCTGTGTAACTCAATGGTTGGAGAGGTAGGCACATATAATGTTTTTAATTAAAAATGTTGTATGAACATATGGCATTTTCGTATAAAATTAACTTCGTATTTTATCAAATAATATTTACATTTTCTATATCTAAGAAAATATTCAACTGTTCTCGTAAATATATTAATTGCTTTTTCATGCAGATCCAAAACTTGTCCACAATGTAGAGAAAAGACTACATCAAGTAAAATTCATAGATTATATTTTAATTTTTCCAATAACGATACCATTGTGGAGGATAAATGCTCTTTACAAGATAAGGTTGATAAATTAAATTTTCAGCTTATGTTAAAAGAAAAAGATATTAAACATTATACAGAAAAGATTGAAACATTAGAGAAACAGAATAAGGAATTAAAGAAGGAAGTAAGAAAAGTGGAAAGTGAAATAAGTGAAAAATGTAATGTTATTTATGCTCTTAAAGAACAAATTAAATTATTTAAAGAGCAAAATTTAGAAGCAGAAAGTAGAAGAAAAGAAATAGAGCAATTGCGAAAGAAAATTGATCATTATAAAAAGTATGTGAAGGTATATAACATTTTACTGTATCCAAAAATTATTTAATAAATATACCTTTTGTTTAAGTGTACAAACCATACTTGATGGTACTACAGAAGCTGTAGATGAGATGATCTCAAGAACAACTGAACCTACTACGCTTATTACATACATATCTGTGATGAAAAGGTAGTTAAATATTATTTATTTGTATTATATTTTGTATATTTATATTTCTTTCTTAAAAGTTACACGTATGATTTAGAGAGATAACAGTTAGCCAAAATAAAAGAAGAGAATTAAGGTCCAAACTAAAAAGTGTACAACAAGAACTTACTAAAGTTTCTATGGAACGAAATTTCCTGTCTGATGAACATACTAAAAGGAAGTATGTAGCTCTTATAATCATATAAAGAAAATGTTGACAAATTAAAAAATATTTTTGTTAAAATATTAAAAATATTTTTACTGTTATACGTCATCTACAGAACACTTGAAAATGAATATCTGGCTTGTCTAAGTGAAAAAATGTCTTTACAAAATAGACTTAGCGAGTTAGAAAAAGATCTGTCTTCGACACAAAAGTCAATTAACTTCAATTCAAAAACAAAAAATATGATAGAGGGTAATTTAAAAAATGATTCTAGAGAAGATAAAATTGAATGTATTAATAATACCATAAATGAGAAAAAGGATGTAGTTCAAGAAGAGAAAACTCAATCTGCTATTACAGTAATAAAAATAATTTATGATTTTTGCAATATACTATTGATTGATTTTATTATTAATTCCTAAAAACAATAACTTGTTTCCAGAAAAATGAAACAAGTTCTCCATATCTTCCAGTGAAATCAGGAGGAGTATTTGCTTTAACACAAATGTCTCAGAGATATACTACATCAAAATTAACTTCCTCGATCTTGGCAAAGAAACCAAGACTCGAGCAAGGAACCAGTAGAAATGTAAGAATACTCATATTAATTTGCAAATTGACAATCTACCTACTTGTTTTATTTGTAAATATTATTAATTTAGGAAAATAATAGAATTACATTTGATGGTTTTGGAGGGCACTCAAAATATGAGGAGTTCCCTAAACCTTCTGCTATCAAGATAAAAAAAGTTAAGGATATTCCAAAAGTTAAAAAGCCAAAATTTGATACAGACAATCCGAAAATAGATTATTTTCTAGGAAATTAACATAATCATTGCATATTATTAATGTTTATAAATAGCATTTAAGAAGAAGAAAAATAATGTATTATGTGGCAGATATATTTATTGAAAGAGTGAACATGTTACAAATGTATTGTGGAGAAGTATGTATAAAGTTGCATATTTTATTAAATAAATCTGTTAATCAGTTTCATAAAAATATACACATTTTATACTGATATGTATGTGATTAGTATGTATTTAACAGGTAAAAATTTCTGCATACATAATCTAAAGTACACCTCAAAAAAAAAAAGAAAGAACAAACACAATTCTATATATTATTATGTGGGCTTAATTATACTGTGTAAAATTCTAAAAGTCGATAGTTTGTTATTAATTTGTTATATCACATTTGATTTCTTAGTAATCATGTCGGTAAGACGTCGGTATGCGACATCACAAATGTCAAATCTATTCTATATCTGCATACTGTATGACAAGATATGTGTTGTCATCTATGGAAGACAGAAGAACTGCAACATGCAACATGTCAAGATAGATGGCAACACATGGCTGTCCATAGATCAGACATGTAATACTGTGTGATAAGGCAAGTCCTTTCTGGTTATATGTCCATTCTGTTGACTTACGTGTCATCTGCGATAATTCCTATGTTCGCTTTAAGAAATCGGTATTTTATAATTTTAGATACAAAATTCTATTTAATGTCACGTGCACTCTGCCTTTAATGAATGATTCTGTATACATAATTCAATTCAATTTATCGATAGCTGAATGATATCATGACTACATTATCGGTAGTGAAATGTTTAGCTGATGAGCCTGCATTAGGCGTATGAGACAAGAAAAAATTGTAAATAAAATTTTAGAATAATTCTATTCTACGAATTTTTCAATTTTAAAATTGATAATTCTTATAAATCTGGTAATAAAATTACTTAGTTGTTAAATGTTTAGTGCATGAATTATCTTAATAGAAAAGAAATAAACTGTAGCAGCTCTGTTTCCAGAATAGTTGAATTCTAAAATTGGCCGTTCTTTTGAAATAATAAAACACAGAATGCGTACTGAAATAATGAAACAAGTTGAAAAAATGTATCGTATAATGTGGAAAAATGTTTTCATTATAAATATGTACATGGTGTTCATAGAGGGAACGATATTAAAATTTGGGTAAATACAATTTTATGTCTACCAACTGTATAGATTAGAAAAAGTTAAAAAAGTTGAAAAAGTTGAAAAATACCTCTGTTGGTGCTCAAGCGAACTAACGATAATCCGTAGATCCATGATGTGACACCTTTCTCCCCTGGGAGAATGCCGTCATGGCATCCATGTCTTTTCCCAGCGGAATTTCGTTGTTGTCGCCATAGCTATGTTCCGGAATTCGTGACTCTCCGTGTCCTCCTGTGGGAGGAAGGTGTCGTGTCCCTAGGCGCATAAATTACCAGTAGATGCCAGTAGTTCACTGTGGTCCATGGTGAGGGGAACAAAAAGGAACGGTGGGGATGGCGAGCGGCCAGTTACCAAGGCAATACGCAGCATATGCGAATCCATGTATCTATACTACCGTATATATAAAAGTCAAAATATGTACACATATATGTGAACGAATTCTATACCATTCAAAGTAATTTCACAAAATTTGGCATGAATATTCTTCGTCACCTCAGAAAAGATATTGTGGGGATTTTTCCACCCCAGCCACTCTTCAAACCCACCTCTTCTTAACTTAAGCTGGGGCAATCTTAAGTGAAGTAGAACAATAATTTTCAACAATTTTATAGGATAATATTCTTATCTTAAGTTTGGGTATTTTTTGAATGGATTAAAAAATTATCATGGAGATTAAAATAAAACGAGAAGTAAATGTGTAAAATGAAATTTGAGGAGCTAAAGATTCGAAGAAAAATATAAACATTCAAAAAATTATTTCTACGAAGATTTAGGGGACAATTATTATTTGATGAAATAAAAGGAACGAACGAAGAAAGAAAAGAAGAACTAATACAGTTTTGAGTTTCTTGGCTCGACAGTTATTATATATTTTATCCATTTATCCAATTATAACTTACGAATGTCGATTGTACTCGATAGAAGGATCGTAATAGCAACAAATCGAAACGCCGGGCACACGCAACTAGTATTTAGTATAAAATTAATTTGACATATTAATAATAATGTATAATCGATTATTTCAATACTTCTGTTAAAAAAAATTCTGTTAAATATCTCGTAATTCCTACGTTTATCTTCACATTAGTTTTAAACTTTACCAATAAAACGACAGTCGAGTTTCATACCAACTATCACGAGTCTGTGTATATTTACAAGCAAACCTTTCGTCGATAAAACAGTTAGAAATGAAAAAACTATAAGCGATCTCCTCCTATCATAAAACAACGTATAAAAGTCAGAAAAAATGAAAAGTTGGTTAGTACAAAGAGAAAGCTAGAAAAATAATGGAAACGCGTCAGAATTAATCATATTAAAAGATTCATGGTTTAAAAAGAGTTGTAAGAATAACGGTTGTGGATTGTGGAATGGCAATGTACCGAGCTGACAAATATTTACGCCGATACTCTATTTACATTCGATGGTTTATTCAAGGTTTCGTACCGTAAGAACAAATGCATCGTCTCTCATTTTTTTTTCTTTTTTTTTTTATTAGTAATTCCGTTTACTGTACTTCAGTCAATGACCTTGACTTGCGACGTATTAATGCGACCGTAATTTCTGAACGTACGAGTAATAATATATCGATTTGTAATTATCGAATCACCTGTTGATAAAACCCTATGTGGTCGTAGACGTCATTTTGTCAGGGTTCGCGATATAACCAGGCAAATAAAAGGGAAATTACGATCACAGTAAATGTTAACACAATTAGGTTAATATTCGGACACTTCCTATATTTGTTGCTTCGTGTAGAAAGGAATGATCTAAAAAATATTATCTAATATAGTATCTAAAAAATATTCTACTAGAATATCAACTATTTACTATTTACCGTAGCTTGAAAATACGTAAACAATTTCTTCCTAACAATAATCGTTTAATCTTATAATGGACTTTTAACAGAACAATTGTCTCGTTTTCACACGTTATGCTGATACCTGTGAAAGAAAGAAAAATTATATTGGTATCGCTCCGTTAATTATAAAAATAATTCCAGCGACCGAGTAACACATAGTAGCACGTCTTGCGTCGGTGACGTAAAAATTCGTCTCTTTCGTGTTATCGTTTAACCGTCGCATCGGTTCTGTAAATGTACTTTTAACAACTGTGATATCTAATAATAACTATCCTGCGCAGTTCAGACGTTGCTTTTCGAAATATCTGCTTTCCCTCTCTCTCTCTCTCTCTCTCTCTCTTATTAATTATTATTTTATAAAGTTTCGGAACAGTTCGTCTTAGTAATTCTCGCGATTGTCCTCGTTGTATTCCTTTCTGCACACTTTGTAATATCTCTCATAGGGGTTCTTTGGCTGTTGAGCAACGCCGTCTTACCCCTTGTCTTCGTTTCACATAACGGTGAAGTATATCTATACGGCGACACACTTGTTTCAGTCTCGCCGACTGTCTCTATTGTTTTGCAATTTCGAAAATTAACGAAGACTACAATGGACATATATGTACGCGACAATACACGTAATCTTGGCCACAGGCAAGCGATGTCTCTGTTTTAGATCAATATGTGATCGTAGTTGTTATAATTTCTTGGGGCTTCCATGGTGTTTTTTTATTAGTACGCTGCGTTTTGTTCCGACGTCTTTTTCAGGACCGCGCTGAACAACTGGAATGTTCACGAAACACGTCGGAATAGAACGCGGCCTACTGATAAAAGCACGATTAAAGTCCAAAAATTTGAGATCTAAAGGGAGGATTTGTTTAAAAATGAGCGAATTCTTGCGCGTAGAAGAGGGCCGGGTGGGACGCGGTTAGGGTGGATCTCCATGTGCAGTAACCTCCACGTGGTAAGGCCCGGGCAATCGTTATTATTCGTTATACAATTACTAATCGCATCGCTACGTTATACAATTACGAATTATATAGAAAATAATGCCAGATAATTGGCTGCGATTATGCTTTTATGTAATTGAAAGATTTATTAATCCGTTGACAAGAATACCATCGATGCCTGAAACCGTGAATTGGTTTTTCTTTGGTAATGTGTAATGAAGCAATGTCTTTTGAATGTTGTAGAAGCATAGAATTCTATATTTCTAATATAAATTATTCTGGTCATTTATATATAATGTTTAAGGGCTTAAAGTAGCTTAATTATCATATGCGAGCATGTCGCGGATTTTTAAGCGTTCATAGAAAATTTGAAAATGCAAAATTGCGTAGAACGCACATAGTATGAAAATAAAATATCGAAATATCGAAAGCGAAGTACCCGTCGTAATTTTTGATCGAGCGATACAAATTACTATGTAAGTTCCATTTCTTTAGTCCTTTTTGCAAAAATATAAAATTACAAAAAAGTCAGCCTAGTTGTACGTAGATATGAAATTTTAAACCTTAGTTTCGTCCGCCACTGTAGCTTATACATGATGGGAATTTTTCTGATCGTGTTATACGAGCATCGCGTTATACGGAGTTCTACTGTACTAGCTAAGGACCAACGTCCCATACGTATGAATGGGCAGAGCTGAACACGGTGAGACTCATGCGCGCGCTTCGAAAATCAAAATCAATGTGGTCCTCCCCTCAGAAACTCCACACCGGCCTTGCTCCGATTGCCCACGCCCTTTAGTGTGCCTCGTACTTCCGTCGCGGACGCATCCCTCGTGCAATCATCGTCGTCTTTGCGTCCTCCTCTCTCCCTCACTCTGCTCCTTCTCTCTCTCTCTCTCTTTCTCTCTCTATCTTCGTTTCACTTACTCACTTACTCTTTATTACCCCCACTCCACAATTCGCTTACTCTGTTTCTCTCTAGCTTTCTCCTCCCCCCTACTCTCTAACTTCCCCTCTCTCGTTCTCTATCTTTCTCTTCTGTTTCTTTCTTACTTATTCGCTCACTTACTCTTTCTCACGCATCTACACGTACGCGGGTACATTATATAACATACACGCGGTCTGTCCTCTCTTGATCCGTGTGCCTGCTTGTTGTGTTGTCTATCTCCCTCGGGTTTAGGTTCGGGTTCGAGCGAATCAAAATAACGAAGCTGTATGCGATGATGATCGGCGGCAACGAAATATAAGAGAGAAAAGAAATATGTATATACGAAAGAGGAAAGGGTGGTGGTAAACTCGCTAAAACATCGGATCTTCTGGTGCTCGCAATTATATCAGAATATAGTCGTGCCGATGCACGCGAGATTCCTCGTCCCGCCTCTTTCCACACCGATGCTGGATACCAGTGATTTAAATTATGTGTGAATTGTCCGGTTTGTGGATTTTTCGGTCTCGCCCTCGAATTTCTTGTGTCAGTGAAGTTCCAATTTCTTTGTTTTTTTTCCACGTCTTTACCGTTTTTTCGCGACGATAACCTACATCGAGACTGCTCTTTCGTTGGTTTTTGCTTTCTCGTAAATAGACTGCGGATTTTCACGCATTTCCGGGAAATTTGGAGGTGCGAAATGCACACATATGCGAAAATATATGGAATATCCAAAATAGAGCGTTTTATAGATGAAACAAATTTTTATTCAAATTCCATTCCTTTAGTTACGTTCGTAAAAATATAAAAATGTACAAAAATCCGCAGTCCACTCGTAAATATTGCTGGATCTTTTTGTCGTCGCGATGTTTTCCTCGAAAAAGTGGTCGTTCTCGGCCGATAAACAATTCGCTCGGTCCTTATCGATCGAGATATTAGATTTTCGTGGCTCTCTTTTGTATCTTTCGAAAATTTCGGCTGTTCCTTCGAGATCGTGGTCCAGCCTTTTCAAAGGCCCGACCCACCTTCTCGATTGGAAAAAAAGTACTTGTCGGTCCGCCTTTAGCTTTTGTTTTCGCCGAGAAAACAATTCGATTAACCTGTGTCTTTTTCGCCAACCTGTGTCATTGGGCCTCCTACCACGCCTAACGGTTCGTCATTCAAATTCTAATATCTATTCAGTGAATATCGCGCGTTTCGGCAGTTTTCATTACGTCGGTTAATCGGTAGGAAACCTCGAACGCGAAAATATGTAACACGATGAACACAGAGAAAGAACAAAATCAAAAGTGTGTTGTATGGTTAAGGAACCGATGAATTTTGTCCAAGTGGCTGACTGTTATGTGTAAACACGGCGAACAAGGTAAAAAGTGTTTGAAAGTCATTGTTAATATATTTTCATGATGTTGTTAATAGCGATGTTTTGATGTATTAATTTATGAAATTATAAAAATGAATGTTGATGTCTACGTTTAGTTATTTTATATCGTCGATGTTCCTTTTACATTTGAAATAGCAATTATTATGGGTTACTATTTTTGTTGTGATATTTTCCACATTCACGATATTCGCCATTACTATCGTTAATGGTGAAAATAAAGTTATAACATTTGAGCCTCTTTGTTCGTTTCCATGTCAACGAATTGATATTTCTTCTTAGATTTGATATAATAATTATTAGGGGTTAGTATTTTTGTTGTTGATATTTTCATCGCCATTGGTATCGTTGATGGCGCCACTGTTCATATTGTCCCCATTATTCTTATTTTTCATAATATAAAACTGTAATATTATTTTCTTCAGTATTTTTATTTTAGCTTTTTATTTACATATTTATACAATGGTGCTTCGTTAGCGTTTATATTGGCGAATAGGAAAAATTTGTTTGCAATTACAACCATAATAAATTCAGTATTGGAGATAAAACATATTTTTATAGACCATAATAGATCGTTAATTATGTGTAATATAAATTAAGCCTCTTGTATTGTATTGATTTTTATTTTCTCGTGAAATATGACGCTTTTTAATCTGAACGAAACAATATAGAATTTTTCGATTTGCAATTTTTATCTTTCTCATAAGCTTTGTTTATTCCGTTGTCTCCTCTTTCTCTTGCAGACATCAAAGATCTTTTTGTGACTTCGTAGCGTTTGTACATTTTACCGTTGTCTTTTCACCGCCCTCCTTCGTTGTTCTTAACGTTATTTCCGCGAGCCATTGTTTTCAATTTACTCTTTATTCATTAATGTTGTACGGCATACGATCGAACTTTTATATCGACATGTTTTTGTAACCCTATTATTTTATTCAACGGGCCTTATCGAAATACGCATTATGAACATTTTCAATAACTGTTTACTATTCACGACTATAACTTCGAAAATGTTCTCTGCGTTAAAAAATTTGTAACTAGAATTTTGAAATTTTAGAATTTTCATAGGTGATTTATTTATTTTTTCTCATTTTTATTTCGATAATAACGTCGAACTTGTATGTTGTTATAACAAAATAAGAACTGTTTTTAATGTTATATAATTAATTTGCTTTCAATCAAATCATACGTTTTATATAACTAATATTTCTACATAATTTCCTATCATAGAACGATTTGCTTTTTTTTTCTCCGTTATTAATTAATTCCTTCTTGTACGATTGAATTAATATTATTAATGAAATTTGTCAAGTCACAAATTACAAGTTATTAATATCAATAATTTTTTAGTATAACGACAGTTATAAGGTCGATAACGATTAGGTAATTAGTTTATTGTATGTAAAATTGTAAATTTATAAAAAAAAATTGACGATTAATTTCAAATGTTATTTAGTGAAAAGAGAATTTAAATTTTTCTACTAACATATATATACATCCCAGACTTAAAGTTATTTTGCTTTATTTTATTTTATTTCGGAGAATGAATATTAGAAGCGAATAATTTCAAATCTTTGACAAACTTATCAAAGCGTACATATACTTTTTAAAATTAAAGTTATTCGCTTAATTCGTATTTTATTTTATCTCCTTTCAAACGGTGAATATCAAAAGCGATTCGAAATTTCTGAGCGATTTTATAAGTTGGATTTCTTCACGTGCGATTTGAACTATTCCAGAACGAGAAAATCGACTAACGTATAACAGGTATACCTGCTCAGTTGGAAGCATTTTCGAATAAAACGTACGTCGACATAATAGAAAACGCTTGTTACTATTAATGTGACTGGTATTCACGTGCATTTCGGTTTAAATATGTATATCGTCGGTGATGTCGGAAACGGTTAAGCGTTTATTTCCAATGCGCGACATATTTCCCTATGAATTCGCTTCTTTCGTTTTTTCTTATTCTTATTTTCATTTTCGCCTTCGTACATTTTTTTTAATATGCGATATGCGATATGCAATTTTCTCCTCGGAATTGCAGCCAATTGTTTACGATTTTGCATTCAGTGCTGTTTCTATGCGTGATTATTAAACTGATTTCTATGTGCGGTACACTCTAAAGGTATTAGATTACACATCTAGATAGCTACGTTATTGGCCTTTTAATGGCGACTGAGTATCGTTTTAAGAAACGATTTTAGGTGTTATGTTACGAAGGTTAAACTGCGGAGAACGATTGTTGTTTCCTTGCGATCTTTCTACTGGCATAGATCCTTTTTACAATTTTTCAATCGAATTGTAATTTAGACAAATGTTACGTACAGGTACACGTACAGGGTGTCCGTGTTATTACGAATCTGGATTCTTTTTGGTAACTGATTAGTTTCGGGAGAAAAGAGAGGGAAAGAAATTTTATTCAAAAATCCAAATTTCCATAAACACACGCAGTGTGCTCGTCAATTACACCGAAGCAAGTATAAATCTCGGCACGGTTTATTTCATATTTTATTTTGGAACAGCTAAAATCCACCGTGATTTAAACAGAGGTTAAAACAATTATCCATAAAGTTAAATACACGGCAATAAAGAAAAACTTATCTGTAAGCATTTTAATATATTTTTTTTAAATGGCACGAATAACAAGGCATAGTTGTGGAGTAGCAGGGCTGTAATGTTAGATATTAAAAAAAAAAAAAAAAGGAGATCAAGTTATCAAGATCATACGGTATTCTTGGTTAGCGTACGAGTACAATCAGGATTCTCTTTAATTATTCTGTATCTAATATAGCCCAGAGAACAGGACGTAATTGCGAGAGCAGGCTTTTTTGTATTTTTAGCAGTTTTCTATGTAGGTATCTATAAATGTTGGTTAGCCTTTCTCTCCTATGTGTGCATTTTGTATCGCTGATCTATATTGGTCTCGGCCATATATAGAACTATTTTCGTTTACAGCAAATATAGAGCATGAAAACATTTTAGTGAAAATATTTTATGCGCAACGCAATTCCCTCATGGTTCCTGGTGGCCATTTACATCGGCTGGCATTAATATTTGGACACCGTGCGTATTTTCGTTTCTTTCAATTTCCTATAAATGTATAATACAAATAGGGCAGTTGCAAATCTCCAGATATATTTAAGTAACTTCAAATATATATTTCAATAATTTTTAATGTATTTAACCAGTTAGCCGTTTTTGACGAGTATAGCCGTCATAAAGAAATGACAATATTTTGTGCTATGACGAGTACACTCGTCATGCGTAAAAAGTAGTTACAATTTGCTGTCCAAATTGCAATTTTAGTGAAAACTAAAATATATTCGTAAATTTCGACGTTTTGAATATTCGGAGGCTAAGACGAAATAAAACGAACAAATAGAAAGATATAAATAATTATTATGAAAAAACTATATGTATAGTGTATATAGTGGCACATTTCAGGTACATAATTTTCAAAGAGCTCGAAACAGCTAACTGGTTAAGTGATTATGAAAGCGAACGCTGAAGAGGACGTAAGAAGACTCCGCTGCTTCATACAGAGTGCGATGAAAATTAGAGCGTTTTGCCTAGAGTAAGATAGCATTCCTTCGCTCAGGACGATGTGACATTAACTACTATTAATAAGGATAGAAATAATACTCAAATGGATAGTACAAACCAACGTCGTATCAAAGAAATATTGTTACTTAGGTGCACATCTCGCTAATTAACTTATATATCGTTACTTATATAATTTTCTTCTTTATCTTTGTAACACGTTTGCTACCTAAGCTTGTAATAGGCGATGGTCTAACGTAACAGTAACGATACTGATAAAAGTAATAAATATTATAAAGTATTAATAATAAAGCATTATCACACCAAACTCAGAGATCAGCATATTTTATGATTGAGAATAAGAAAAGAGCTTTATATAAATATACAGGGTGGTTGGTAACTGGTGGTACAAGCGGAAGGGGGGGGTGATTCTACGCGAAAAAAGAAGTCGAAAATATAGAATAAAAATTTTTCGTTTTTTTTTTCAGCAATTTTTGTAATAATAAACTTTATGACTACTTCGTATTATTTCATTATGTATTCCTAATATTCCGTTACGGCAAAAACAAACTTAAACTGCGATAATATCCACTTTATAACGAGACGTGATAAAGTGCACGCGTACCGAGCGAAAATTCAAAGTCGATTTTCTCGAAAACAAAGTCTCGAACGAAAAATTTTTATTCTACATTTTCGACTTCTTTTTTCGCGTAGAATCATCCCCTTTCCGCTTGTACCACCAGTTACCAACCACCCTGTATAATCGTCGTAATGGTCGTAAATATTTTACTACAAAGTTGTAACAAGAATAGCAAAATTACATTTCCTATTAAAATTACGATTTCCTATTTGATACTGCATGGAGACGATGTCGATTTTGTATTTGCAAGAACTTTGAGCATGAAGTAGACGTGACCAATCGATCGAACGAGAATCCAGTCGTTTATAATTTTTCTTTATTTTTGTTATAAGTTTGTAATAAAGCATTCACGTTACCCTACATTTATACAACATTTTTTCCTTATTTTTAATCGTAGAATATGCCGACGTTGCGTTTAGCGGGCTAAAAATGAAACAGCCTGTATAAATAGTTAGGAGAGAGGAAACCTACGATAAAATATTTCATATCTGAAACAGCTTCTTTTAAAGATTCTGCGCTGTAACGATTATGAAACAAGTTGAAGTAGACGATTCCAAACTATCGGCCAATAATAATCTGTTACAGAAACTGGATGGAACATATTTTTGTACCAACTCATTTCTTACACCGACCAGCTCTACGTAATCGCCAAGTTTCCTCATTAAACTGCCCGATATATACCGTGAAATGAGCAAAACGATTAAATAAAAAAAAGTTACTCCGTACAAGCATAAACTCGTCTGTGTTCCTAAAGGATTGATACGAGACAGGCTGTGGGAACGAATAACAAACAAGAAGCGGTAATTCGTAATGAAAGATGTTATTATCTGAGCAAGAATACTGAAGAAAAAAAAAGTTTGATAATTGAAATTAGGAAGGGATGAAATTGTTGAAGCGTTTAAAGAATCCGTAATTCAAACTGGCGAGTGTCGTCGAGTTGCCGTGAGCCCTAGATTTAATAGTGCTTTCAGCGTTTTAGTTTTCGACAAAATGGAGAAGTCTAGATTTCGAGATTAAGTCTTATTTTCTCGAGTAACTTTCATCCCCCGATCTTTCCAAACCTTTCATTTTGCACATATAGTGTTGGAAAAATGCATTGAAATATATTTAGGTGATTTAACGACTTAATTTGTATTAATCAATTAGCTGTCGCCATCTGTTTGAAAAGTATGTACCTAAATTGTGTGGCAAAAGGTTACCGATGACGTGTGTACTCATGAAACATAGAGTATGCGTGGCTGTTATAATATAGAATGAAGTTGTAATGAAATGATCTTTATTTTTTAATTTTATTACTACAGTTTGCTACAATTACTAAATTGCAATTTAAACAGCAAATTGTAACTACTTTTTATGTGATAAATTGTAAAATAATTACCAGAAGCGATAATCTTCTCGTAGAATCGTCTCGTTATACGAAAATTAAAAGAAAAGAAAAACAGATAAATTCGTGTTTACGTGTATTATTAACCGAGGATTTTTACGAAAAGAATCTTTCACAACAGAAATTCGTTCGTTTGACTATCGAACGCGCGCTGATATTTTCTACGCTTTTACGTTAAAACGAATTAGCAGCAGTGCTCTGTGCAGTGGTTGATTTAATTCGAGCATCACTCTCGTTATAATTTCTATTAAACGCTCTTTTCTTTTTTTTTTTTTTCGGGATTAAATTGACGAAGTAGAAAAGGCTTGGCTTTCTGAAACTTCTTTCAGTACAAGTTCGGCGATCAGATATTCGTTCAAAGACTCGCGAAACTCCTTTGCTCGGGCGGAGGTTCCACCGAGAGAGAAAAGTGCAGCTTTAATTGTAACGGTGATTCAAAAATCTCCGATCGAGTCGTAGAATTCGCAGTAAATTCTGTTCTCTGAACTGAAACGAGCTTTGACGAATGACTGTTTAATTTTCGTTTAAATAGAAGACGAACGAGGCACCAGCATGGTTAAATCAGAGATGATTTAAAAAAAGAAAAAAGAAAGAGGTTTTGAAACATTCGAACGCGAAATGTATACCACAGTATACGCTATGTAAACATCGATTAATTCTACGCGCGAAATGTGCACGTTTGTGATAGACCTTTTGCTAGGCTTACATTTTCCATACGATAATCAAATAATTATAATGTTGAGAATCGTGGATCTTAATTGCCGAAATAAAAGTAAAGAAACACTAAGGTTACACTTCGAATTCGTATTAAAATAGTTTTAGATTTAATAAACGATTTCTAGGATATTCGTCGATATACATTTGCACGCGTCTCAGCACTCTCTTTGTCTCGCCATCTTCCATACCACACTGCCAACAGAACAGTTACGTTCATCTGTTTTTCGAGACGCAGCGCACACGCATACTTCCACACACTAATATTCACATACGTGTGTCACTGCTACGCGGCCGATCTACTCTAGCACACAAAATTATACATATCTATATCAATTAGTTCTAGATTTGGATTTTGAAAATTAACACAATCTTCCAATGTTGAGATTGATTACTTTTATAAACGTGAGATACGTAGTAATATTAATCGACCATCAGGAGGTAAATTGTCTAAAATTATAGTAGAAATTGATTTGATCGAACGTGATGTTTTGGAACTTTATTATTAACAAAAAATTCCATTGATTGCGAATCTAGAATAGCCGTCGATCAATTTGTTGTTGCGAATGGCAATTTTCCAAACAAAAAATGTAATTGATCAAACATCCGTTCGTAACGTTTACGATATCTTCTGAAAGTTGAAAAACTGCATTCGTTTCATAGTGGAAACGTAATTTCGAAATGTTGCAATGATATTTCGTGCCTGGTGGTCCAGTTATTTTCTTTTTTTTTCAATATGAGTTTCACGGGGACCTGATTGAATTAGAGAGTTTCTAAATTTCAGATGTTAGGTCACACTTGTTAGGTCAGATCGTTAAACCAATTTGTAGAGCTTTGACTTGGTTCGCGTTTCGCCAGTCGTTAGTACGATTTAGTCGAATGTATATTTGCACGTTCTATCGTATTATTAGTTATTCTAATTATCGTCTCGTTTCGTTTGCTATTAAATGCTAGTACGAGCAGCAAAAATTTGAACTTTCTACGCAGGGTAACTTTGTTGCTCGATAATATGTACATTTAATATGTTAATGTAACATGTTGTATGTGCAGATAAATATTTAACAGAGCAGGTTGTGTAAGTTTACGAACTCTAAATAGCAAGTTATACAGAATCGAATGTAATTTAACATGAGAGACGGCGAACATGTTAATAATACTGTTAATGTTAATAATAATGTTAACACTTTACCGACCGCTAGCGATTCAACAGCATACGCACGTCCGACTGGCATCACAGGCGCAGATTCTCCCTGATGCCGGCTGTGTTTCGGTTTAGACTCTCCAATACCATTATTTTCGTTCATCGTGAACGGTAAGTTTTTCAAATTGGTATAAAATTGTGGGAGTTTACAAAGCAACGCAACTGACGCAATTGAGCAAGGTACCTTAGTACTAAATAACAAATTACTGCTCAAATAACGAGAAATAAAAAGCCGATTAATCGGTCGGTAAGCGTCGGTGACAAAAGCCCGTTTAACAGGTTATCGGTCGGTAAGCGTCGACGACAAAAACGATTAATCGGCTATTGGTCGGTAAAGTGTTAATAATATTTCTGAAGGAAAATATATGGATCGGTTAGTGTATTAATTGGTCGAGTATAAAAAATACGTAGTAATTGATATTTTTGGAAATAGAATAGAGAAAAAGAAGATAAATCGGTACAATTTCTCTGGGTAATATTAATTGTTATACTAGCACGGATAAAACTGACAGAAGAAAAGACTAGAAAATCAAGAGAATAAGTGAAGTATCATAATATATGAATGAAGAAGTACTATGTCAAATATGTGACAGGAGAAAGCCAAAATTAGTCGATCACGTCTTAAAAGACTAGCCAAAATGTATAGTGAACTTAAACGAAAAATGTACATAAATAAGGACAGCTGGCAAATTATAAAAGCGAACATTGAAGAGGATGTAAAACGACTCCGCTACAACGTATAAGGTGCAATGAAAATTAGAGCAATGTATTATTTAATTATTCGTAACAAGGATAATAAGGCTCAAAGGAATAATACAGATCAACGTTGTATAAAAGAAAGATTGTTACTTATACAAGTATCTAATCGTGTACTTTCGCAATTTTTCTACTTAAATTACTTTTGGAAGACGATTTTATAGCTTTTAGAGTTTTCCAGGCTTTTCACAAAAATGGTATAAAAATCTAACGATTGGCCCTTACATAGAGGCCTTTATCAAATCAATTGTCTATTGTCTGTTGAAAAAGAGAGAGAGAAGAAAAGAATATTTTACAACAAAGAACAAGTATTCTTAAGAAGAAAAATTCTTTGATAGGGAAGAATCGAGGACTTTCGAAAATAAAATTACACGTGCTTGCTAGGGAAGCTTTTTTAATTGCGAAGACAAATCCAGTAGCGATGAAACGTAAATAATTAGGCAACGGAACGAAGAAGATTTCTCGTATAAAATTTCGTAAGAATTTTTATTAGTCTAAGACGAATTCGTTCACAAAATGCGAGTAATGCTCGTCGATTCTGATACTGTTGGTCTTTTTACCTCGTGTGGAAAGAAGAAGCGAACTTTGAATCTCGTGGTCTGACCAAATAACGCTTATACTACTGGCTTACTCAACCATTCTCCTCTCACTTCGTTCTTATTTTACTTTTATTGCTGTCACTCGTGCTACTTTCCCAACTTTATAACGATTTGAAAAGCAATCTGAAAAATTGATGATACCAAGAAAATTCCAAAGATTATCTTTCTGGAGAAAAAGCTTTGTTTTCGTTGCAATTTTCCTTCTTTTTCTTTGTTAACGTTTTATTAAATAAAATATGTCACGCGAGAAATACTATGTCGCAATGTTTTGTTTTCAAAATAATCGGGACAGGAATATCGGAAATATTTCATTGCATGAAAATCGAGAATATTTATTTGCCCTAAATACAAAACACTTTCTTATCTTCGTGAGAAATAGAATATTTTTATCTTCGTAAAAACTGATGTTTCATTCACTTTCGAAAAATACGAAACACGATAATTTCCTTCGACCATAAATTCTTATTTGTCCGAAGGTAGTTTGAAATATTTTATTTTATAAAAGTTGCGAATATTTATTTATTTTACTTAGAAATAAAATACTTCGATCTCTGCTATATTTTCAGTTTTTTATTCAAATCAGTTCACATGGAAGAAACATCCGAGGGGAAAAATTAAAGATTCGCGAGAGGAACATATGCGATAACACAGCTACGATACCATAACGATAACTGAGAATTTATGTACTATGTTCGGTGACAAAGATTTGGCCGCCCAAGGCTTCATTCTCAACAACGAATTACGCAGGAAATAGTTCGACTGTTACGATCCTATCACGTTTCACGGCTTTTATCACACATATCGTATATCCGAGGTGTAAAATTTTCGTTATTCGCTTCACCTCTCATTTTACTTTATTTACATCTTTAACCTTAATAATAAATAATACGATCACAGTAGAACGTCCGTTAGATGAATTAATTCGCGTATAAATGTGTTTACGTAAGAGAATTTTCACATAACAGAACGATAGGGTTTAACATTCAATTTCATTTAATATTTAACACATTCGAAATTGATGGCAAAGTATACGTATCAGAACCCGCGGTTAGAGTTTCAAGACTCTCAAGACAATCAAGATTATTAAGACTTTCAGAACTTCCAATATTTCCAAGACTGTCAACACTTCCAAAATTATCAAGGCTTCTAAGACTATCAAGACTTTCAAGATTATCAAGGTAATTAAGATTTTCAAGACTTCCAAGACTATCAAGACTTCCAAGACTATCAAGACTTTCAAGACTATCAAGCCTTCCAGGACCTTCAAGATTATCAAGGTAATTAAGATTTTCAAGACTTCCAAGACTATCAAGACTTTCAAGACTTTCAAGATTATCAAGGTAATTAAGATTTTCAAGACTTCCAAGACTATCAAGCCTTTCAGGACTTTCAAGATTATCAAGGTAATTAAGATTTTCAAGACTTCCAAGACTATCAAAACTATCAAGCCTTCCAGGACCTTCAAGATTATCAAGGTAATTAAGATTTTCAAGACTTCCAGGACTTTCAAGATTATCAAGGTAATTAAGG
This sequence comes from Bombus breviceps, assembly GCA_014825925.1. Taxonomy (NCBI): domain Eukaryota; kingdom Metazoa; phylum Arthropoda; class Insecta; order Hymenoptera; family Apidae; genus Bombus; species Bombus breviceps. Next base: position 6,150,099 of record CM026194.1, on the reverse strand, counting down.
TTTTCAAGACTTCCAAGACTATCAAGACTTTCAAGACTATCAAGACTTTCAAGACTATCAAGCCTTCCAGGACCTTCAAGATTATCAAGGTAATTAAGATTTTCAAGCCTTCCAGGACTTTCAAGATTATCAAGGTAATTAAGATTTTCAAGACTTCCAAGACTATCAAGACTTCCAAGACTATCAAGACTTTCAAGACTATCAAGCCTTCCAGGACCTTCAAGATTATCAAGGTAATTAAGATTTTCAAGACTTCCANAGACTATCAAGCCTTTCAGGACTTTCAAGATTATCAAGGTAATTAAGATTTTCAAGACTTCCAAGACTATCAAGCCTTTCAGGACTTTCAAGATTATCAAGGTAATTAAGATTTTCAAGACTTCCAAGACTATCAAGCCTTTCAGGACTTTCAAGATTATCAAGGTAATTAAGATTTTCAAGACTTCCAAGACTATCAAAACTTTCAAGACTATCAAGCCTTCCAGGACCTTCAAGATTATCAAGGTAATTAAGATTTTCAAGACTTCCAAGACTATCAAGACTTTCAAGACTTTCAAGATTATCAAGGTAATTAAGATTTTCAAGACTTCCAAGACTATCAAGCCTTTCAAGACTTTCAAGATTATCAAGGTAATTAAGATTTTCAAGACTTCCAAGACTATCAAGACTTTCAAGACTATCAAGCCTTCTAGGACCTTCAAGATTATCAAGGTAATTAAGATTTTCAAGACTTCCAGGACTTTCAAGATTATCAAGGTAATTAAGGTTTTCAAGACTTCCAAGACTATCAAGACTTTCAGGACTTTTAAGATCATAAAGATTATTAAGACTTTCAAGAGTTCTAAGCTTCGAATCCTTCCGAATATTTAGGCGTTGTATTAGGTTATCCGAAAAGTGTCTTTCTCTTACAAACACGACTTTCACAACGACGACGACTTTGTACAAACACGAAACCCAATCTGTCGAACGTTGTAATCTCTTTCTTGATAGAACAAAATGGATCATACGTAATTCGATAAAATAATATAAGATTGAAAATGTTGTGTATCCATTATTTTCTGATAAAATGAAAGAAACTTTTCGGACGACCTAATATATTGCGAACACCGAGCGTCCAAAGTTGCGAAAGGATTCAGGAAAGAGATCATCTCGATCCGATAATGCGTTATCGTGTGTACATGGCCTGGTAATCGGGTCGCTGTTTCTAATATCGTTCGCAAAGAAGTCAATCCGGAAAGCATTACGCAAAGACCGCGAACACGCGTTAAAATTTATAAGCTGAAGTAGCTGGGAGCAATCAACGAGATTATACGAAACCTTAAATAAGAAAAAAATGTGCGCAATCTTTCTCCTGTTTTCAAGCGTGATCGTATTGGATCTATAAAGTATTATATCATAGTTGAAGATTTCTTATAGACAAGGCTGTAAGTGCAAAAAGTAAAAAATATGTTTTTTTATCCTATAATGTCGTACGTGCCAATGGGAATATTCTGTATTTAAGTATTTAAGATTTAAGAACAATTTCTATTTGTAAATAATTAGTAATAGCGTTGAAATAAAAATTATAAAAAATTTATATAAAACAATGTAAATATGATTAAGCGACAGACATGGTCAACAAGTTTTGCTTGGAACATTATGAAATATACTTCTGTAATAAAGATAAAAAGAACATCATGAAAGAATATATTTCTTGTTTTTACACAAGTTATTTAGGGCCAAATAGGATCGATATTTACAACGAATGGCATTTATAACTAAGAGCTTTGACTTTGGGCTTTTGGTTGCATGCAAGCTCTTCTACAAGTACAATCCTTTTTCCCATGAATTTCGACTATGCTAGAGCAGAAACTAGAGAATTTTCTGAGCCATTTGGATTATTATACGCTTAAGGTCGTATAACAATCGAAGCAAATGAAATTTTGAAAGTGCTTTTAAGCCAGACAAACTTTTCCTCTCTCCTAAAAAAATTCGATATTTGCCACTTACGGTGTCTACAAGAAATCTTCGATTATGGTTGCGACTATGTATAAATCGATATGATACCTGAGCTGCCTGTTCGAAAATCGAAAATAAATATCACGAAACGAGGTGGTACGTCTTCGTTACTGTTGTCGTTCGTTTCATCCTGATTATTCCACTTCTAGGTCGTCGTTCAAAACATTTTGCGAGGTAACTTCGTCGAAAGAATGTGCTCGATTATCGTAATTCTTAGCGAATCGATAGCACTCTGTTACGCTAAGCTCGTCACAATCGTTGCATCCTGTTATTCTATGTGACATTGCGATAACTTTATCTGTGTCATTTCCGTCCAAGTTCAGTTCCTCATTTTCTTCTAGCATTTCACACGGCAAGAAAGTTTACCTCGTAAACTCCTCGGCGTTTCGTTTTTCATCTACAACCAGGCATTTCCTACCGTGTTACTGCAGTCTCCTAAACTTGACTTTTTATGAATTCTAATTACATCTTGGTTCGTAATTATGTCCGTGGTTAACAGAAATTCTACGCAAGTATCTGAACATCCTGCACTTCTTTACAATGTTTACGCACGATAATGGTAACATTCAGCTAACAGAACGTTCATACAACGGAGGTTCTACTGTGTCTTTGACGCTGACTATATCTGGCTCGGTTAATCTGACCGATTTCAAAATTTCATTTAAAATTGTACACCCATCGTTACTTCTTTTGGTCCTTTAACTTTGTCTAAATTGTGTAAATTACTTGATCAATCAATTTCTCAATTTTTGTTAATATCAGAATTTACATAAAGTTGGATGAACAAAAGAGGTAACGATGGAATGTACAATTTTAAATTAAATTTCGAAACTGGTCATTTGACCAGGCCTGGTATAGTTGGTGCTAAAATAATTATTGAAAATTGACAGAATATATTATCTAGACGATCGTCAGTCAAATATCGTATTTAAACAAAACATGGTTAGGCATGGCGAATAAAGTTGTAAAAAGTTTGTTTGAGGTCGTTAAAGAAGTTCTTTGAGCCCAGAGAAAATACTTAAAACTTTGCACAAAGGAATTCTCTTTAAAGAGGCCAGGAAAGAAATTCCTTTTTAATGTCTAGCAAAAGCTGCCTCTTTTCTCTAACTATACTTTCATCGCGTATACTTTGTCCGGTCGACTGCCGCGCTGCAACACAAAATTACAGTGTTGTTTCCTTCTACCGAAAACAACACTGTGGAACTTTGAAAGCTAAGCGACCAAAAACTTTTCGTTCCTCGGGAAGTTACGTTTCATAATTCATTACTATATAAACGACACATCGATCGAAAAGTTACGACTTATGGGTTATAATAATTTCATAATTTTTAAGAGAAATCTAAAATATTAAATATGCGGCTATTTCGAGAGGAACCAGTCAGGTCATATCGTAATGACATGATTTCAATCGAGATTTAATTGATTTTTCTAGTATTTCTGGATTTTTTTTTTTTTTTTTTTTTTTTTTTTTTTTTTTTTTTTTTTTTTTTTTTTTTTTTT